>OX463838.1:17727922-17837922 GCA_949825065.1 Odontocerum albicorne
AAAAGTGTTATGATTAAATTACGTCTTCAAGATTTTTTGTTTCATTCCAGCTCATCATACTAAGCGGCGAGAAATTTCAATTACTTCAAAACATATGGAATGTTGGTTAGGCCCTTTTTTGCAGAATTACAATTAAAGCCAAGTAGATGCGATGCTAAATACCATATAACAATTTATTTGGCAGCTTCAATTTAATTGGTTGTTTGCAAAAAGAAAATAAGGGTAATATTTTGATGTTAGCATCATGAATGAAATATACTCGTATTAACAAAAATAAACATATTATTTTGAAAATTGCATGCATTTTGCACATATAAAACTAACTGTACATGATAGATACATACATATATCATACATAATTAATAAATATACAATTGATGGTATATCCACAGAAGTTAATTGTGATATGTTCATTTCTTGAATCTTAGAAAAGATATTTGCTTCACTTTGTAGTGTTATGTTTATAAATTTTTAATAAAATAAATAAAACACTTATTATTTATTTTGTATTCAGTGCTGTTTTATTTGAGTTGATTGCCGGTTTCAAAGACTTTGAATTTGAACAAAATATTTTTTTTTCTTTTCTCATTGTAATAGGTACAGGAGAGGGGGAAGGGAGAAGTGGCCAATGAGGGAAAATGAGTAGATAGACGTCAAAAGGATGGCTTTAGAACGGAGAAAAACACGTTTAACAAAGGACTATTTTCGAAATTAACTTGATTGTTTATAATGTTGGGACTTAATTTAACGTTTTTTAATAATCAAAAATAAACTTCAAAAAAAGAATTAGGGAACATTTGAGATGTCTCAATAACAATTATTTAGCCGGGGGAGGGGGTTGCAGCTGGATAACTTAGAAATTCTAAATAAAAGAATTATTAAATTAAGTCAGCATTATAAATAATCCTTCTTCTTCTTCTCAGTGTCATGTCAGATCCCCCCAACGTTGAATATCACCTGAGAGTAGACATATTTATCCCCGGCAGTCCGAAAAAAATCCCCAACGCCCCTTATGCCAGTCCAATCACGTATATTGCGGAGCCAGGAGATTTGCTTCCTGCCAACACTTCTTCGGCCTTCTATTTTGCCTTGGATGATCAGGTGCAGTAATTTGTACTTTGCTCCTCTAAGTACATGACCAAAGTAGGACACCTTTCGGATTTTAATATTAATCAGCAACTCTCTATCAACTTTGGCTCTTTGAAGAACCATTGTGCTGCTGATCATATCCGTCCAGGGTACCCGTAGCATTCTCTGGTGCATCTACATTTCGAATGCTTCCAGTCGGTTCATACTACTAACTTTGAGGGTCCATGATTCCACTCCATGTAAAAACACTGACCAAACGTAGCATTTGACTAACCGTTGTCAAAGTTTCAAGTTTAGATTCTCATCGCAGAATACGCTTCTCATTTTATTAAAAGTCGCACGAGATGATTCAATTCTGCACTTGACTTCGGTTTCTGGGTCGTGGTCTTCCACTAGGATACTACCGAGGTATTTAAAAATTTTCACTTTTTCTATATCAGCACCGTTCAATGTAAGATGTGCTCCTGCGTGATCCTGCCGGCCAAACACCATGAACTTAGTTTTACTCACGTTCATGTTCAGCCCCAGCCTCACTCCGGCTTCATTAATTCTATCTATAAGCGTTTGAAGGTCGCCAATACTGTCTACCAGAACAACTGTATCATCTGCGTACCTGAAGTACGCAGATATTAAATAATCCAGTTAATTTCAATGATAGTTCTCTGCTAAATAAATATATTTCCCGTTTTAAATTTATCATTTTGACGCTTACCTACTCCCCTTCCCTTATTAGACACTTATCCCTTCACCCTCTCCTATACCTATTACAATAAAAAATATATATTATTTATAGTTAAGGCATTAACACTGTGGTGGTTTAAAGACATTGTAATTTGTTTTATCAAACACTATTTATTCCACTTTTTGTAACTACTTTATAAAAACACTGTTAATTTCACTTTCACAAAAAGTGGAATAAACAGTATTTGTTAAAACAAATTACCAAAATATATTTAAGATATAATTTAGTTCAACTTCACCTGACGAGGAAGACGGAGAGTCTTTGAAACCGGTAGTGAACTCACATAAAACAGTGATGAATATAAAATAAATAATAAGTGGGATATGCTCATTTTATATAATATATGTAGTAAGTAAGGTCAACAAGTTTTCCACCACAAGGATATAAAACAATTTATAGAATTAAAAAATATTTCAATTTTCATTCCAGTTATCCTGTAGTTTAAAACCTATTTTAGAACGATGTATTAATTTTTCAATACCCCTGAAAAAGTAATCTCAAAATTTGTTCTCAAAAAGGGCATCTTCGATTGATTCTTTGCAAGCGAAATTGTTTAGCCTAATCTTTCATCGTGATATACGACGGAGAAGTTTCTTGGTAGACAGAATCTAAACGACGTTTAATTTCTGCCTGGCTTTTACTTTCTGTTGGAAGAAATTTGATAACAACGCGATATTAAATTTTAAACATTTCCGAAGATCACCAAATAACACATTTTCTGTCGGCTTTGGTTGAACATTACTGATAGTAGAGGTATCAACTTTTAATTATTACATCGCGTGACAACGCGTGGGCGTAGCTGGCGTGCTATCTGTCTATACGTTCTTAAATTTGTTTAGGCAAATACTTTTGGACCTTGGTGGTAGCTAACTTTATCTCAAGTATTTCGCTATAGTTGCTAATTTTCAATCAGCTCATCAACCAACGATTCTAATCATCAATATTTGAATATTTTTTTTGCAAAAAACAGTAACGCAATATTTTAGCATATATTTGGGGAAAAAATAACTTCACTTATGTAAGCTTTTTTGGGACGAGTAAGTAATGAATATGTTTCAAGACGAAAGAAAGCCGTAACATACAACTGGATAAAATGATTGAGGTAATCTAATTGAATACTTTTATACAATCTAAAAAAATATGATTTATGGGTTGAAATTTTTTTATAAATGCCAATGTAATAAGTTGCTCGAATTTGTATCTTATATTAGCATTAATATTTTATCGGGGGTGTAGTGAAATTTTAAGCGGTAGTATCTAGTGAACAGTATTGGCCAGTCTAGGATCTCGTAGTAAATTTTATTAGCATTAATATTATATCGGGGCTGTAGCGAAATGTTAAGCGGTAGTATCTAGTGAACAGTATTGTCCTGTCTAGGGTCCCTTTGTATCTTTTATTAGCAGTAGTATCTAGTGAACAGTGTTGGCCAGTCTAGAGTATCTTTGTATATTTTATTAGCATAAATATTATTTTATAAACTGTGGTAGTTCGTAAGCTCAATTTGGTGAAGAGGCTCAGGGACTGGTCACTTTTGCTTTTGTGTTATTCCCTATCCTCTCTCTCTCTCTCTATCATTACGATAGAGAGAGAGGATAGGTAATAACATAAAAGCTCGAAATCAGTACATCCCAAAACTATCGAATTCTCTATCGAAATCAGTACATCCCAAAACATTTCATCAATACTCCTGCTACCATTTAACATCCACAAGTGTATATTTCCTCTGGGACCTAGTTCTAGACACCAAACGGTTTATTGACAGCTGGGCTCACACCATATACAATATGTTTACAATTCCTACGCCTTATGGGGTACGGAAGGCAATGGAAAACTAACGCACTATTTCCCCAAGAAAATCACGTGCATATGCTCATCTATTTGTCGATCACGTTCCTCAGCGTTGATGGCACGATAAAGAAGATAATATTACATCATTCAACCTCTTTTGTATGATATTTTTTAATCAACACTAGCATCACAACGGATACAAATATTAGTACATAAATTTAGTGTGTACACAATTTAATTCACAGGCATAGGAACAGGATAGAAGTGAGTGTCATCATAGATACTAAAAAAGCACTTCATAACGTAGACATATTTGAGTGCTTTGATATGTTATCTTGATTATGTCGTTACTACCGAAATTTTGTGTCTACCTCCTATCAAAATATGTGCATGATTTTCATTGTATAACTAAGTGGGTTGATACCATAAGTCTAAAAATCAGTATTATCACAAAACTAAAAGTCAAATAAAAATACATTTCATGCTGTCTCCATCGTACAGTTCAGATATAAGACAAATTTCACTTAAAGTTCAATCACTAGTACATATTAGGCTATCATACCGCGTTCAAGAATGTAACAAATTCCATAGACAACAAGGCGAATTAACGTCTCCATTCTCGAAGAACTGGGAATCGCCGACAGATTGTCAACAACATGTCTTCGATTCTTTCGGCACATTGCTCGTGGCGAAGGAGATATTTGTGATTACTGGAGGCGTGGAAGGACGACGCGCAAGAGAAATAATCCGAATGCGTTGAATTGACCGAGCAAGAGACGCAACTGGACTATTCAACAACTGCCCTTCGAGCCGCGAAGTGCAGGGATGGATGGAGAGGATTTGTCGGAGGCTATCATGAGAGTCACGATGCTGAGTTATGAGCTACACGACAGGATGATCAATGAAATGAAAATAAATTCCAAAGTATGTGCATTATTAGCCTTGTAGCATACAATTCACTTTTGTTTGAGAGTCAGGAGCTATAAACAGATTCTAAGCATTTGCTTTTCAACGGCACTACTGTCCACATCGACCCTAAGTTTCCTAATATTTTGACCCCCACCTATCTGTCTTCAGTGACGGGCTCCGTAGCTTAGTTGGAAAGACGTTTGTCTTCTAGTCTCGAGGTTGATGTTTAAACATTCGTTAAAATTCGATTTTCAAAAAAATGTCTTCCGTGTTGGTTTTCATTCACGGCCTCTGTAACATCTTTCCGGATAGTTGGAAGAGAAAGCCAAATGCCAATTAGTTCACCAAATTGCACTCCATGTATAATATAGTACAATACCACTTTACACTTGGTGATCATCCTTTAATTGGTATTTGTAAAAGTTTCATATCTTCCCTTTTGACGTTGTCTTTAAACGAAGTTGTGGCGTTCAAATTCTTTCTTCTAGAGTTTTCGACCAAGATCATATTGGTTGATCCTTGTTTTGTTATCCGGTGAATAAAGATAAGGATTATCTGGAAGTCTGATAGATATTACAGAGTTTCTCATTGTATCTGATTCTCCACACGTCGCCATCCTGAATTAGACCCTCGTTTCAAATGTGTTTAAAATTTTAGTCGACTTGAAAGAAATTATCTACGTTTCATCAAATATGGTTTCAGTAAAATTAAATGTTGAAACCTCAATTTAACCATCAATGTGATGTAAGTCCACGCAACATAACAGTACAAGTAATAATTATGCCGTTATTGACGCCCCTGTGCCAAAGACTAATCGATATTGTGATATCGGGGTGAGGGGGGACAAAGAGAGTGCCAAGAAATAATTTCAGCTCGCAACAGAAGCGTCACAATGTTAACATTGTGCTGGTTTCGACCTATCGATAGCTCTGTTGGGCATAGTTTAACCGGCAATTACTTTGCTTTTAATGTTCCGTGTAACGATATCACTGACGAATTTGTAAAACATAAATTTCACCATCCAAATGAACTTTTTTTGTGTAAAAAATGATCTAATACTGAACATTTGATTTGAAGATTAATTCATTTGTATGGTTCTCTTCAATTTATTTTAATCGGTGACTAAGATATATTGAAGAGGGTGTCTTCGATCCTATCAATTGAATTTTCAAGTTTCGGACCACTGGAGCAGGCACGTGACTCGTTGTAATCGTATATGTTAACTTGTAATCGTATATGTTAACATTGCGATAGTATTCGCACATAAAACTCTTACATGAGTGTTGTTATCAGACAAAATGTTTTACTATACGGGAATTATTTTTTTACTTCTTTTTCGAGTACTCTCGGGAATTGAACTTTAAACCATTGGCTGAAAGTCAAGTCTCGAAACGACTAGATCAAGAAGGTCGTTAAATCGAGGATGATCAATTTAAAAAAGCTTTTTGGAAGATAGATAAGGAAGTAAAATACTAGTATATGCGTACCATCATGCCATGTCCTTTTAAGGTTAGGATGAGAGGAATCATAAAAATAAAATAATAATTTATATAGCGCCGTTTACAGAGTAGAATGTCCTTAAGAGCGCTTTAACTCTAGAATCAAACCTATTTTTATTTGACAGAAACAAAAAAAATAATTTAAGTTGAGTGTAAGAGGTAGATGACATACGAGTACCTCCTTTACTTTTAATCCAAGAATGTATATATTTTATCGTGCTTGCTCTTATATTTGTCATATTTCTCACCGTTATCTGTGTTAAGATTTTTTCAACAATTTCTTTCATTTTTCATTCGCCTTTCTCATTCCTCGTTCATTTAATAATTATAGAAATTTGCTTTGTAAGTGTTTCACTCATTATTTTATTATTTATTCATCAATACAAGTATACAAGTCAGAAGTGCCAGGTGTGCGTGGTAGAGGTATTCCGAAGAAAACATGGCTGAACCAGGTTTTAATTGAAGGTATAGTGAATAATAGAAAATTGTATATGACGAGATTTATGAATGTAGAGGAGGCAAAAATTGTGTGCCTGGATCGAGAAATTTGGAGATCTGTTCTCTCTCCCTACCCAGAAAGGGACACGGCGTGACGATATGTATGTATCAATATAAAAGTCACAAAAAATTCCATTCTATTTGACGAGCCAGTCCAAATGATCTCGTAATGCAAGTATTTTTTTACGTTTTTTTTTTAATTATCAAATACTCGGCGAGATTTGTAATTCTAAGAAAATTAAATAAATCTATTTTTGAATCTCGTGCGTGGTAAGGAATTGTAAGAATAAGCTTTTTTATTAAATTTGAAAAAAAGATCCGTGATTATTTGGTAAAAAATGGTTGAAACCGAGATTTTCGATGCAAACACAGAGTATTACAGTCAAGTTTTTATATAGTAAGTTCACTGTGTAATTAAATTTAATCCTCTTTTACTCGTAATATCAATTGGACAGTCGAATATTGTTATCCAAATATAATTTAAAAAATCCATGCTTAATAATGTAATCCGAGAAATTTAATATCTTTTTAACCCCTTCATTACCACTCATCCCATTTTATCTACTCGATATCAGTTCGTTATTTTTTAAATATGGGTATTGAATGAAAATAACATTTAAATGTAATATGTTATATGTAAAAAAAATACTGAATACTGAAAGAATTTGGTGCTGAATGCTCCAAACTGCTTGGCAATAAGTTCCTGCGATGATAATACAACTTAAATTATGGTATAGGTTATAGGATACAATGAAAGTACAGTTTCAAGTCACTGCGGTATTGCATTCTGAGGGTAAAAATTAACCTCAAGGTGTTTTGAATTGTAATATATTACACTTTCGTTGTATATAGTACAACCTGGTGGGCTTATTTACATGTGGCAATTTCTTTCAACGAACCAGAAAGATGTAAAAGACACCTAAAGTGAAAACCAGACTGAAATCGTTTTTGAAAAATCAGGGTTCCAGCGGGATTTGAACCCGTAACCTCCGGATCGGGAGAAAGGCGTCATACCAACTAGGCTACGGTTATCATTGAATGATTTTATTTCAAACATCTCATCTTCAAAAGAATGACCCTAGCAAAAAATCACAAAAAAAGTGTTTTTTTTGGATGATCTGTGTGTATAATTAAAAAAAAAACAAAGTCGATTCGGAGGTTTTGTAAATAAGAATGTACTTATTTTGGGTTTTTAATTGATTTTAATTTGTGATTTTTTTTATATTAAGTCCTTTTTCCCCGTCAAAGACATTTTTTTCAAATTCACACATTTTTTTATCCTGTGCAACCTAGGGCTCCTATTGTCACGAGGAGAAATTTTCTAAAGTGTTTGTACCTATAAAAAAAATAATACCACCATAGGAGTTATGGTCAGAAGTAGCAGCTTTATAGGCGAGCTTTGCCATGACTTGCGCACTGAGGGACGCTATACACTCTTATATCGCCAGCACTTTCCGCGCCTTCCTAAGGCGGCATCCAGCGACCGTTCCAATACTCCGGCCGCAACGACGCGACGTGACGTGCCGTGAAAACGCAGCGGATTCGCATATATGCGATTATTCTCAAAAAAAGTTTTGTTGAAAAAGAATTTCGTGATAAACTATTCGTGTTTTAAATAATTGGAAGTAAAAACTTCCTACAATTGTGTTTGAAGTTCGTTAAATTGATTTGAGTGGTTTTATGATTGATGGAAGAGAGACAAAGAAAAACTTTTGAAAAAGTTTTCGGTTTGACATTTTTCGATAAGTTTAAGAAAATTGTGGTTTTTTTGGATAGTCAATAGATAATAGTGCTCTAAAATACAGAAACTCAACTTTTTTCCTTTAATCTAATTGTTTAAGGGTATTATAAACTTACTTATACGATACTGATGTGTTACATTTTCGTAAGTTTTCAATAGTGTTGTCAAGGAAAATAGCCGAAGTATTATGAAAACTTCTTAAGAAAAAGGTAAGAATGTGTTTTTAATCCTCATTTCTAATCATTTCATTGAAAAAATCTTTTGATGTTATTTTAGATCATTAGTCAGAGTAAAAAAATATTGAAATTCATTGTTAGAATACTAATATGATTTGCTATTTTTTCAGTTTTTCAAAACTTCTGATTATATTTCAGAAAATTAGTAATTAAAAGTTAAGCGTAAAATTTCATGAAGTTTATTTTTATCCTCGTTTTTAATAAAAAAAACATTAATTTTATAATTGACAAACTTGAAAGTACCCACTGTGTAAGTTACAATAATTCAAATATGTTTACAAAGTAAATATATTTTTCATAGTTTGTAAGATAACATTTAGAAACTTGAGGTATGGAAAAGTCAAAAAGAGATCTACTTTTTAACATAAACTAAAACAATCTGTTTGAAATGAATATTTTTATTTCCCTAGTATCACAGAAAATGCAAAATATACAAAATCATCTCATATTTTTAAATACAATAATGTTGCATAAAAACTCAATATTCATATTTATTAAATGAAACCAAGTATAGTCATTCGCGTTATACTCGTAGTATAAAATAACTGATTTAAATTTATTCTTCATAATTTTACTCTCAAAATTTTCCAGTTATTTGAAAATAATGATATTGATCAATTCGTAAGTCTATATTTTTATCATATTCACCAACTTAAGGTTTTATAAAAGATAACTTAACAACAAAATAAAACTTTTCAAACGACCTTTTTCTAACTGTTTAAAGATATTAAATCCTGGTGTTAAATCCCTGCATTTTTTTTCCATCAATGGTAATGAATTAATATTCGCTGAACGTTGATGCATTGTTTTTTTTTAAATTACGAGAATATATTGAACTGGTTGAATGTTAGAAATAGACGCCAAATTCACATATTATCGCTATTGTATAATATCCTTAACTGTCCCGCCACCCCCTCTTATCTCGCCGAAAAACTTCAGCGTCTTTCCAATCATGGATTAACGCTACGTTCAAACAGAGATTGTCTATTGGCCTTTCCAGTTCACCGCTCCTCTTTTTTTACGTCGTCCTTTACTGTCCATGCAGTGATACTCTGGAATCAGTTACAAACCAATATAAGACTCGCTCCGTCCTTGGCATGGTTTAAGAAGCGACTGAAAAAACTCTCAATTTCTAGTCAGTAATATAACGTGTTTCATTCCGGATTTTTCTTTTCCTTTTCTCTCCACCATCCATTCCATCCGTTTGATTGATGATATCTCACTTTATATGAAAAATAATGTTCGGGTCTTTGTGGGGTTTGTGGGCATATGCTCACGTATGTGTTTATGGATTTCGTGGGGATGGATAGTCATTTGAATGATTTAAGCAACCACGTAACTTGTTTAATTTACTTTTGTCTGGTTGGCTGGAAGAGATAGCCGCCTGGCAATAAGCCCGCCAGATTGTATTTGCAATAAAAGTATTAAATTAATAAATAAAATAATATAAATAAATCATGTAATTTGTGGTGGTAAGACGCTTGTCTACCGATCCGGAGGTTGCGGGTTCGATCCCCGCTGGAATCCAAATTTTTTTAAATGGGATTTCAGTCTGGTTTCACTTAGGGCTCATTATAAACATATGTCTGGTTGGTTGGAAGAGATTGTCACATGGCAATAAACTCGCTAGGTTAAAAAAAAAAGGCTGTAATCAAGATTCTTCTCAACAAATTTTGTAATACAGTAAGTAACACGAAGACAATCTCCAAGTTCGTAAGTTGGCAAGACGTTGATCTTCCACTCGAGGGTTTCAGGTTTAATTTATGATGGTACAAAAAAAAACTAGAAAAAAAGAGTGCCAGTTTGGTTAAAGAGTTCGTCTGGTAATAATACTTGTATGCGATGGACGTGTGCGAGTTTTGTTGTTTTTGCACATGTGTAAGTGTAGTTGTAAGAAATATGTACGATGGTGAACCGTGAGTTAATTGCCTATTTCAGTGGTTCTCAACTCAATATCTCCATTACTGGGGTCGAAGACAATACCGAAGACAATGTCTTCCGGCCACACTCTTTAACATATCCAAATAATTGATTCAGGTTTGTTAAGGGGTACGATAATAATAAATACCAATAAAAGGACAACCCATGTTGCGCCGTTTAGAAAGCAAACTCGAAGGCGCTCCAACTAAGGATACAAATGAATGAATGATTAATTCTGCTTCAATTTTCATGATTCGGTGACATTAATTTATTTTTCTGTCGCTATTTTGAAGCCGAAATTGATCTAATCAAATATTTTATGCAACGAGAAAGATTTGAGAATAAATGTTGAAAAATCCAAAGTTATGGTAATAGAAAAGATTGAAACGAAAAGTAAATGTTACATATTTGTTAACATTGAAATCTAGATCAAGTTCGGGAATACTGCAATGTGCGTAGTATAATATTTTCTCAGATGATGAAAGAGTTATGAGGAATATCAAACGATGTGTAGCGATACGAAACAAAGTCGGCCGCACCCTTAAACATGTATACTCAAACCATACTGTACCATAATCTATTGAAATGATAGTCCATAACAGCATTTTGATATCAACTCTGATGTATGGGAGTAAGGCGTGGAATAAAAAAGAAAAGAGCCGAATAAATGCTGTAGAAATGCGTGCAAATACATGGGTTGACTATGTTTGTATAACAGCATATGAATTGAAATTATCAGGGATGAGTGTGAATTTTATGATCTGATCTGTTGAGCAAGGTGAAGAATACCTCTCTAAGATGGTTTGGGCACGTGAAATGAATGCATGAAGAAATACTAACAAAACAAATATACAGTGCAAATTTGAATAAGAGGTGTCGTAGAGGAAAACAAAAAAAATATGATTGTATCGAAGAAATGTAAAATATCAGGAGTCGTAGGAGTTGTATGAGAATGTATATATCATAGATGTAGAAGAGGTGAAATATGTGCGTCGCAATAAGATATCTATCTGGCGCTCTCTTTTTTCTGGCTACCCCGATAGGCAGACGACGTGATGGTTTTGTGTGTATTAAAAACGACATTAAGAATACTGTCAACATACAGGGGAGAAAACTTGAAAAGCTCTTATAATCTATGAATCACAAAGTTTGCTACAGTTTCTTTGTAGTTCATCTTCCCTTTGTTCGTCCTTCAGCAGTTGACTTACCAAATATGTTTTTTAAACATACACAGATGCGGGGAAGTTCTTAATCTAATGGCTACAGCCACCACCTTCTTTTTTTTTATCCTGTCAATTGCAGAGGGTATGAACCCATACACAAACACCCTGGAGAAGAGCCTGCTATCAAAATGGTGCTAAAAAATTGTCATTATTATTAATACCAAAAAAAATTATAACACTCATTGTATACAGTACAACCTGGCGGGCTTATTGCGATATGAAATATTTTCCAACCAACCAGAAAAAGAGTTAAATAAGCTTAAAGTGAAAACCAGACATGAGTTCTACATAAAAAAAATCTGTGCTCCTATGCCACGAAGTTCGTAATGATTTTTGGTTGGTCGTTAATAATTATTACTATGCGGAATAATTTTTCAATATAAAACTGCAAGATCTGATACTCTTTATACTCGTACATAACGAAGTCTATCCATCAAAAGCAATAAATTTCTCATTA
This sequence comes from Odontocerum albicorne, assembly GCA_949825065.1. NCBI lineage: Eukaryota > Metazoa > Arthropoda > Insecta > Trichoptera > Odontoceridae > Odontocerum > Odontocerum albicorne. The sequence goes on from OX463838.1 coordinate 17,740,026, forward strand.
GGAAATAAATATTTCTATTAGGTTTAATACTCCACATCAGTAAAGTGTCAGAAAATTTTGATCGATGTGTCTAAAGGATTCAGATCGCGTTATCTTATTTTATTGAAGAGCTTTTATTTCTTATAAATATCAAATTAAATCAGGGATGAATTTGACGTATTATGTTTCTTTCTTGAAAATTATATGCGACAGATGATATCTTCGGATCGAGTTAAATAGATCGATTGTTATGTGACGCGATAAGGTGTGTGCGTACATGAATTTGTTGTAGAAGCTAAAGCACGGCAAACGTATTGATAATTTAAACCCGAGTTTGCAAAAGCAAAGATATCCAAGCTGCAAGGAAATTCATTTATTACCACCCCAATATGTTTCATCAGGATATCAATTCAAATAAAAAAATTATAAAACGCCATTTCGAGAGCAAATTGTACTCAAAGAAGCTTTAACTCGGGATTCGAACTCACTATTGATAAACAAATCACGTTTAGCAGCTAAAGCAGTGCCCAATATATATATAACACTTTTTATGTATACAGTACAACCTTGTGGGATTATTAACATGAGACAATCTCCTCCGACCAACTAGAAAGAGGTATATGAGGCGTCAAGTGAAAATCAGACTGAAAATCTATTACTTTTATTTAATCTGGATTTCAGAGGGAATTGAACCCGCAATCACCGAGTAAGAAGACGAACGTCGTATCAATTAGACCACGGAAGTTGTCAAACTAAGGAAAACAAACGTTAGGAATACATGAAAGCCATAAACCGCCTACATTGAGGTCAGTCTACAGCCTTGTTCTTCACATCCTTCGAAATCGTGGCCGGAGAAGTTTCAAGACAGTTTATGGCTATTTTTATAGTTTATTTGAATGACGTTGGAAGATTAACGCTATAGTGAAAGGAGCGAAATAAACTACCTAAAAAATATGGAGGTCGTATTTGCCTTGAGATAATCTATAGTCATACCTATTAGAAAACAAACATATCAGAAAAAAAAAACATTTTTTTAGTTTTATGCAATATATTGCGGACTTCCGTCACGGATATTTAGATGCCAAAATGTTATGACTTTACATAGCATGTACACAATTTGTCTTATGCCAATTTCAGGTAAAAAATAATTAAAAATTATTACATTAAAACAAACACATACATACCATCACGCCATTTAACTGTCAGTGTAGACATAGGGGACAGCGTATCAGATCTTCCTATCTCGACACACACCCTTCGCCTCTTCTACATCTATGCAACTTCTAAGATTTCTCAGACTTTTTACGTTTCCTTTTATCAAAGTAACATTCACTTGATCCAACCATACTTTATATATTAATTGGTCTTTCTGTACTACGCCTTCGCTTCACACTTCCACTATAAATATTAGTTTTGTTAGTCTTTCTTCGTTCATTTTCTTTACAAGTTCAAACCATCTCTGCTCAAACCATGAATGCTCTTCTTCATCTTACTTGATACATCAGCCTTAAGCTTACCTTCATTTTTAATCACATCATTCCGTATTCTATTATACATTGTTACTCTATATATTCTTCTTAAAGCTCGAATTTAGTCAGCTGGTTTCAGTCCAACTTCTATTATAATGTTAGTATTTTAATTTTAAAAACAAGTTCAGGAAGAAAACCATGATCTTTTAACGATCATAATAATTATTTTGAATCTTTTGATGCTATTTTGTAATATTCAGGTCTTTTGTATACTTTTATGGTCCATTGCGTAAGAGACAGCTTCACAAAAAAAAACCTAAAGAAATGTTATAGAACCCATTTCACTCACACACGAAATTCATTAATGATTATTTCTAGTTAAGTGCTAGTAAATATTATAATAGGCGACACAGGTGAAACCAGTCAACAACACCACTAGATATCATTGTAAGCGTTGATGTTAACCATGAATATTCATATCACCTTACCTCGCTAAAATTTCAAAGCTCCTTAACTCTAATTGAGATGATTTCTATAGTCTAGTTGGTAAGTCTTCCAGCATGGGGGTTTGCGGATTGGATTTTTATTGGTAATGAGATGTTTTTAAAGGGTTCGAGTTCGGTTTACGAGTATACATAAGTCTTGTTAAACACCGTTTTGATTGATTGCAAGAGATTGATATATTGCAACAAGCCTACCATATAACACGAAAGTGTAATACAATACAATAAATGTTTCAATTGCAGTTCCACTAACAAGACTTATCCAATCAATATATTAAGCGACCGAAAATAACTGGAAAATTAAATTTCTTTACCGTTTTTACAATGAAGTGACTTATTTCATTCATCAACATTAAAATTGGCCCGAAATATAATTTACAAGATCAGAAAAAAAAGTAAGGGTTCATCACTTTGAAGATCTTGAAGGCAATTAAACACGACCGGTATATTCTATGGAAAAGATGATTATATTTGAGAACAAAAAATCTTATGAATATGCACTTCAACAAAATCTTATAAATATGCACTAAAAGCAGATTTTTTTATTAATTCACTATCCACAATAAAACATTTACACTTATCATCAATAAAACATTTACACATTTACACTTATTTATTGACATTGATAATTTCTTCACCAGGCAAGGCCTGTGGTTTCATTCCATAATCGCTAATTTTATGTATTTGTCCTAAATTCCAAAATACGCTGAAAAATTCACATACGAACACATATTTAAGTCGTAAATTATCATATTCACAATAATGTAGCTAACCTTTGATTTGTTGAATGAAATGTTTAGGATTGCTTTTAACTTTTTAATTAGAGTTTGAACGTAACCATTTAACACAACATCGCCGTTATTTTCATGAAGAAATATCTCAATCGGTAATTGAGAGAGAAAAAGGGTTTGCTTTAATACTTTTTACCACAAAGAAATAAATGACCCTAGTAAATTTATAGGAATTCCGAGAAAAACAAAAAAACGTGTTTAAAATAAATGATCCTTTCTTTCTTGAGAATTGAATAATTAAAACAATGTTGGATAAATTAAGACATTCTTTTACCTGTAATTTCACATAGATGTTTTTATAAATAGTTGGAAACTTAAATATCTCTTATGTTCAACTTCACTAAGGTGAAAATAATTTATAATAAATATGCAATTCTCTATTCAAAATTACTTAAGTTAAGAAGTTATGAAAAGTATTCTAAATATTAAAGAATTAAATTATGTATAAAGAATGAAAAATGGGTGAAAAATAATTTTGGACATCTAACCTTGAGCACAACATTCTGCATGGAATGTTGAGTCAGATATTCTCAGGAAATCCACCATTGTGAAAGAAGCCAAATTATTAGTTCGAGGTCTTTTACATAGAATCTGCTGTCTGAAGTAAGATAATTTTTGAATAGTTATCATTAACAATTTAAGTATAAACTTTATTTAACAAATTCAATCTAAAGTTGGAATTGAGAATGTCTATGGTTCGCTGCTATATTTTTTCAACTCTCTTCTATGGAATGGGTGCGTTGACAGAAAGAAACTAAATATTAAAAATGAAAAAAAAAAACGAGTATATCTGACTTAAAACCTACCACAAAATCTTAGAATGAGTGATAAAATACGAATACGGAATAATTTTGGAGAGTATATTGATTGAGAGTGTTAAATATAGTTTCATTATTAAAGTTAAGTAATAATAAATAAAAGAAGGTTAGCAACAAAGCACGAAATAATCAAAAAAATATTTATAGAAAATATTACATGAGCAGTATTTAAAGTTAGAAAATAAAAGTGAGGATAGAGAAAGTGAGAAGTATTTTCATTAAAATAGAGCGTTCTTAACAAGTTGAGACCTGAGCTTGGAATTGAGAATATGTATGTATGGTTTGCTGCTACATTTTCTCAACTCTTATCTATAAAAAGAGGCTTGGACACTGCCTTATGAGACATCACTTAGGATCAAGCCTTTTCAGATGTGAATCTTCCGACGTATCCTCAAGATTTTCTGGATGGATCGTGCTACAAATGTGGAAGGACTTGTACATATGAATAAAGACCGATAACTGTTTAAAACTGTTAAGGTTAGCAAGTTTGGTTGCAGTTCTACAGGGTTGTTCCGGGCTGCATTGAACGGGATTAGGATTGCCATGATGGTGGTCAATACTCGATAGGAAAAGGCACCACGAGAAGAAGAATCTAAATTAATTTAAGCAAATTACATATCTGTCTCATAGTTAACTGTTTGTCTTTGTGAGTGAAAGGTTATCATTTCGAAAACCACGAAAGTCGCTCTCGGATTATTTATGATTTTTTCCGTTTTATTTTCCGATAACAAGGGTACCTGTAACATTTTGGATAAATTAAAAAAAAAATAAAACAAATTAAAGGAAAAAAAATATGTTTTTGGAATACAAAACCAATTTTGCGTGTTATAATGTATGCATATGACATGTATAGAGAGAAAACTATCTGTTAAAATTTTGTATGAAAAATCTCATACGCTTGAAAGCCGTAACACGTTTGATATGAAAAATATACACGCTCAGATTCTATAAAATGGTTGTGAATAGAATTTATAAAATATAACAAGTATTCAAGCTGTCAATTGCCATTGAAAAAAAGTTATGTACTGAAAAGATAACATGCAAATTACGTGTCGTTTAGAGGTTAGATTTTTAGAAAGACTTTGATATTATTGGGGAATCAAACTAATATGAAGCTAACTGGAAGTTTATTTAATAAAAAGCGATTCAATGAAGTCTGGTTTATAAAGAACTATGCTCACTGAAATTCAAAAACTATTTTTTATCGTTCAGATAAGCTTGTGAATCGTGATCAAGTAAAATAATCCATTCCACAATCTTCTCCCACGTTGACCATCCTCTATTTGAGATATGTACTTACCTTGTTAGTATTTTTATCTCTGATCTCTTCATCTGAAATGTTCTCAATCTTGCTTAAATCTTAACCCATTAACGCCCGCCGTACACGCTTGTGTACACCTGTTCAAAGCGCGAATTGGTGTTTTCTTTATATGATTATTATGGAAGTAATTACTTATTTCGAAACTATAAAATAGTAGTTAACTATAAAAAAATAAAATTTGGCAATAATGCGTAAATAAATATCATTGGTTTATCATCGCAATATGGATATGAAATAAGATTTTTTTCGTAAGATGTTTTTAACGTTTTTATTATAAATAATAAAATATTTTCTCTTGTTTTTTTATTATTAGGTATAGTTAGACTCTATTATAACGCGTGATTTTATTACTGCAACGAAAAAATTTTTTTGTGGTGTGCTGGGTTATATTTTATTGCCCTGTACACAAGCGTGTACAATGGGCATCTGACTGTAAAAATGTTAATGACTCGTGGAAGCAGATCATATTCAGTTCGCTTTTGTTTCTTGCTCAGTTCATACCCTGCAGTGTGCTAAAGGCATAATTCGATAACACATATATTTGATAACCCGATAACTATAATTGTCGAATCCTGAAATCCTTAAAATTTTTAAAATGGCGGCCCGTCGTGTTTTCACAAGCCATAATACCTATACAAGACTCGAAGAAGCCCTTGAATCAATAATGTCCGATGAAAACGATGAAGTCGAATACGATATAGTATTGATTCCACCAAATCCTGATGTCCTGAGTGACGAAGAAGAAGGGAATGACGATGATTTGACGTCCTCTAATCTTCCAAAAGATGTGCCAGGTACAGTGCAAGTAATTCCACGTCGTCCTGGCCATGATATTTCGGACTGGGACTACAGTGATGATGAGCCGCTTTCTAATTATATAAGATCTTCAAAACGAGTTAAAAGTCAAGACGCACCTAAGTGGAGAAAAACTTCACCTATATATAGTATAATACAACACATAACATTACCGATGCCATTCAGAGCAGACAAAAGACTGTTGTAGAATCCATAAAAGACCACAACCCTACAATGTTGTTTGAAAAATTCTTTGATGAAGAGGTTATGAACTTGATAACACAAAATAGTGTTTTGTACGCTGGTCAAAATAATCGACATAATTTTGAAATTAATTGTGAGGACTTGAAATCTTTTTTGGGCATATTGATATTGACTGGATATCACGAATTACCTACCGAACGTGCTTATTGGAGTTTGGATGAAGATCTTGGCATTCCATTGGTTGCAAATTGCATGTCACGTAATAGGTTTTTGGAAATAAAAAGAAACCTACACTTTGCAGACAATTCTCTAGTTGAAAATTCGAATGATAAAATGTTCAAAGTGAGACCATTGTGTAATCTCATTCAGAGAAACTCGTGCCAGTGGGGAGTTTTTCATAAAAATTTGTCTGTAGATGAGTCCATGATTAAATATTTTGGCCGTCATTCAGCCAAACAATTCATAATGGGAAAACCTGTGAGGTTTGGCTATCGGAATTGGGCAGCAACAAGTTCTGATGGCTACTGCTACACATTTGACATTTATTGCGGCAAGTCATCTACAGAAGTTTCTGCTGATCCTCTCGGCGCGAGAGTCGTAAAATCTCTGCTGGCAAAGATGCCAATTGTACCAAATGAACATATTGTGTACTTCGATAACTTTTTTACAAATTATCAGTTGTTGCATGATTTGCGACTCTTAGGCTACAGGGCCACAGGCACAATGCGAGAGAATAGAACTAAGAATTGTCCACTTACCACTGTGAAGGTAATGAAAAAGCGACCTAGAGCAGAGTATGACTACCGATTTGACACAAAAAATGAAATTACAATTGTACGCTGGAAAGATAATAATGTTGTTACAATGGGATCCAATTTTGACAGTATAGAGCCTCTGGGAAAAGTGAGAAGATGGTGCAAGGTTCAAAAGCAAAAAGTGGAAGTCAATGTCCCAAGACTGTTTATAAATTACAACAGAGGAATGGGTGGCGTCGACCAAATGGATCAGTCCATCAGTCTTTACCGAGTGTCCATAAGAGGAAAAAAATGGTGGTGGGTAATCTTTACCTACTTACTAGATATGGCTATTTCTAATGCTTGGCGACTACATGTGTTACTCAGCAAGACTGGACAGGTGACATGTATGGACCAATTATTGTTCAGACGGACGATTGCCCGAGGGTACATACGACACATAAAAACGAAAAGTCATCCGACATCGTCAAAAATACTTGGATTGGAGCAAAAAAATAATGGTCACAACCCCGAACGCATAGAAAACCCATTGCGTTGTGTTATTTGCCACAACCGAGGTCGCTGGCGATGCGGACTCTGTAAGAAAACGTTGTGTGTTGAGCGACCGTGTTTTGGACAATTTCACTCTTAAACCGCCCACTGTACACAGCCGTGTACAGCCCTTTATTTTCTAAAATATAAGTGTTTATTTAAATTTTTCTTTTCTAATAGTATTAAGTGTTCACAATGTTGTAATAAATAACAATAAAAAATAATTTTCACATGTAGTTTTCTTTTGGGCGTTAATGGGTTAATTAATTAATCAAGTCTTGAGTTATGTCATTTTTGTATTTCCCATAAATCTTTGCTAATTATCATGTGCCATGTCTCAATTGGGGTGGGCAGGGAGACTTTATTATATCCTGGAATACATCTTCAGGTTCTATCAAGCCCACTTATCTCGTCATGCAAATTCCCCTATTACAACACTGTTTTCTTCGAATTTCATTAATTTGGTCACATCACGTTTTTTAAGTCTCTCAAACTTTTTGTTTCTTCTACACTACTCGAATAGATAATTTTTAAAAATCTTCCATCATTCGTTCGTTCTACGTAGTTAAACCATCTCAATGCTCACTTCTTCATCTTAGCACTGCATCTTCTTTCAATCCACATTGTTACCTATTGTACTCATTCCTTCCTCTATCATGTTTTCCCACATATTCTATGTAACGCTCTCATTTCTTCCAAAGTTACCTTACTTTCATAATATTTTATCCACATCCAATCTAAATTTCTTAATGTTGTTACTAAAATTTTATTATCAGCAGAAACACCTACTTTGTTTTAAATGCTTCAGATGGTAAAGATATTATATGACCCACTTTTAACTCTAAAAACCGTCAACTTAGAGTTAAAACTTTAGGTTGGACAGCACATTAGCTAGAGCGGAAAATAACAGAACCTTAAGCTACCATTTAGCTTTAGTGTTAACCAGCTGTGGTGCTAATCTGATCGTGCCAATAGGAGAGTGGTTTTTAAGTCGGTTTACTACCGATATTTTCAGTAATGGCCCACAGTAAATACTATATATAGTAGCTGTTCAACAACTTAGATTTAAGTTGGAACATTTGAAAAAAATAATATCCTCGTGTTTGATTTTTTAGCAAAAGCTTTTTGGGGTTAATTTAAGTTAAGGCTTAGGGAGTTTTCCACATAAGTTGAGAGTTTGCGGTAGCCATGTTTTTTTTAATATTGAGCCAAATTTAAAAATAATATAAGAAAACTTAAATCTATGTATGTACACAGGTGCAAACATAAATCTATGTATGTGCACAGGTGCAAACATAAATCTATGTATGTACACAGGTGCAAACATAAATCTATGTATGTACACAGGAGCAAAAATAAATCTATGTATGTACACATGTGCCAACATAAATCTATGTATCTACACAGGTGCAAACATAAAAAAAATACATAAGGAGATGATATTACATACGATATTAGCTGTATCTGTCAATTATAAAAAAAAAGGTACTAGTTCGGTTAAAGAGTTCATCTGGTAGCAATACTTGCATGCGTTAGATGTATGCGAGTGTTGTTGCCTGCCCACGTGCAGTATTATTTCTAATACGTACATTAGTGAACTGTGAGCTTTTAGCCTACTCCAGTGGTTAATAACTCGGAGGTTCGGTTACTAGTGCCAAAGACAATATTTATATATAATGTACAGTTTTGCGGGTTTATTGTCAACATACGATTACTTTCAACCAATCATAAAATTGTTCAATAGTTGAGTTTCCAGCCCTGGGAGAAAGATTTACATAAGAACTTTAAACAAAGAAAGTAAAATATAAAAAAGACAGAATTGTTATACAAAACTTAAAGAGGAATCATTTGACAATTCAAATATAAGAAGAATTACAATGACAAAACAAATTACAATAAAATAATTTCATCTTCTGCTAGGAGATAGAAGGGATATTGGTGAGAAGGATAATGAGGGAACCAGAAAACACGCTATTGTTTCCAAGTCACGCTCTTCAATATCTCCACATCATCAATTCGGATATGTTGAGGGGTACCAGGCGAATAAATGAATAAACAGTAAAACAAAATAACTCTTTTAGGAAGAAATGTCATTCGATATAACCACCTACCGATATTATATTGTATATACTAGGTAAGTCCAGAAAGTAAGTGTACTGAATTTTTGTAGGTTACAATTTTTTTTATTTAAACAAAAAATTACGTGGTTGCCGTAGTACATATGTAAGCTATTTTTCGACATAGTCACCATTTCTCTCAATGCAGGTGGTGAAGCGGGGTATCAACTTTTTTATGCCTTCCTCGAAGTAGTTTCCCGCCAACCCCTCCGTCCACTTCTTCACCTCCTCCTCTACCTCTTCGTCGGTTGAAAACCTTTTTCCACCCATGTGCAGCTTCAGGGAGGTAAAGAGATAGTAATCTGAAGGTGTTAGGTCAGGGGAATGCGCGGGATGGTTCAGGACATCCCATTTAAACGAGGCGAGCAGTTCCTTCTTGGCGTTGGCCGTGTGTGGTCTTGCATTGTCGTGCAGCAGGCAGACTCCCTTTATCAGCATGCCTCTCCTCTTGTTCTGAATCGCCCTCCGCAATTTTTTTAGGGTCTCACAGTATCTTGCAGAATTGATGGTCTCCCCTTGAGGCATATATTCAATTAAAATTATGCCTTGACAGTCCCGAAACAATTTCGTCAGTCACAATTGAAGGTCTTCCGCTTCTCTGATCATCATGCACAGACGTACGACCGTTTTTAAACTCGCGACACCACTTGTACACACTCGTACGATTCATAGCGTTATCACCATATGCAGTTTTCCCCTCATTATAAACCTCAACCGGAGGTTTCCCTTCCAAACGAGATAACGGATGACGCCGCGTATTTCGCACTTGGCGGGAGATTGGATTGACATTTTTCACGAAACGTGTTGTCGTGTCGACACTTCTCAACGTACTGACCTCGAACCGGTCTCATTGCGGAGAGGAAGGGTCAGGCTACACGAAAGTGTAGCCAACATGTCGAAAATAAAATCCATCCGGTCGTGAGAGCCTCAGTACACTTACTTTCTGGATACGCCTCGTACAATAATAATTACCCAGATCTACCTTAAATTCCACTTTTTGTAACGGTATAACCCTACCGGTTTTAAGGCTTTCACCTCATCTTCAGGAGAGCACAAATGAGGTGAAAGCCTTAAAACCGGTAGGGTTATACCGTTACAAAAAGTGGAATAAACAGTGTTTGATAGAACAAACTACAAGAATTTTTTTTAAATTCTGTGTTTTTTTTATATTCAGCGCATTAGCTCTCTTTTATGTAAAAAAAATCTCTCTTCCACCTTTATTAAAACCAAGTTTTAAATATTAAATTGTAAAGACAGACCTTTTAAAGTTTAGGTCTGTATGTATGAATGTTTACATACAATAATAGTTTGGACGTCGCACAAACTAAAATTAAGCAAATAATCTATTTCTCGTTTGACGCATCAGCTTAAATGTAGGTAATTTCCAATTTATTGTTTTAAAATTTCGGTCAGAATTTGAAAATAAGGTCTCTGGAGAATCAAAGTTCAGTAATTTGCAAATTAATATTCATAAAATATATTTGTATGTAATAATTTACTTAAATTCGTTTTTACATTATTTAGACTATATTCATATATCAACTTATTTCCCTTATGTACTCGTACATATCTTTGTTATGTAAATTGTACTACTCTTCCGTTGTATACCATATAACCTGACGAATTTATTGCCTTGTTTCAATATCTTCTTAACCAACCAGAAAGATATAATGTAAAACGGGTATCAACGGGAATCGAACACGCAACCCGCAGATTGGAAGTCAGGCGACTTAGCAATAAGGACAAGGATGTCGTCATAAATGGGATATTTTTAAAGGTCTGTTTTTTTTTTAATTTTATTCAATGTGTGAATAAAATTAATATGTTAAATGTATGAATTTCACTTTTTAATAAATATGATTACTGAATATGATTAATATTAATGTTATATTTATTTATGGCTGTAAAATGTCAAAGAACACTACTGGGAGCAAGGCAAATAAATATTTATGGCTGTAAAATGTCAAAGAACACTACTGGGAGCAAGGCAAATAAATATTTATGGCTGTAAAATGTCAAAGAACACTACTGGGAGCATGGAAAATAAAAATAAGAAAGAAAAAAAGAGAAAAGCAATCACATTATTTACAAGAAAAAAATACATTTCTCGTTAATTTGTATTTTTCTTGCAACGTTTGTATGGGTGCGAGTACGTCCTGGTTTAACCAAAACAAACTTTAAGATTAATAGCTTATACTTGCATAACAAAATTAAGAACTTTTCAAGTTTACATATCATATCGAATATTACTTTAGTAGATGGTAATCTTTAATAGGGGCTTATTTCATAATGTTATAGCTAAGAATTTTCAAGTGTTATTTTAATTTTGTGATTTTTTTTATAAAACAATGTTTATTCCCCTTTTTGGAGTAGTATAACTTTACCGGTTTCAAGGCTTTCATCTCATCATCAGGGGATCACAATCAAGGGGTCTTGAAACCGATAGGGGTATACCGTTACAAAAAGAGTAATAAACAGTGTTTGATAAAACAAATAACAATGTCTTTAAACCTCCACAATGTTAATGTCTTAACTGTAAATAATATGTTGTTTTAATTTTGTACTTTTTAATTTGATTGAAATTAACTTTGTAATTTTTTTTATGTTATGTATTTTTCGGCGATTTACATTTTTCACTTGGCCCGATTATACAGTAGGCTGCTTACGAATTGCTTTTGAGTCGACAGAGCTTGAATAATTTTTATTATAACGGAATGTTCGTTAAATTGTCAGCTTGAACCTTTTTTGACCATTTGTTCATCGTTTATACTCACGCTAGCAAGCTCTTGGTTTGATAGCGGTCAAATCCTACATTATTATTTCTCTATCGCATTTTAATAATAAAAAACCCTTCAAGGGTGTTTACGCCTTCATGTAACATTTCTCAAAAAAATATGATCTTAAGACCACGCCCTGTTTCTGACGTAGTGAATGTAGTGGTGGGGGAAGATTCGTTTTAGAATCCACATTTTTAAAACGGGGTAATTTTGGTTTTTATTTTAGGCCTCGTTAACATCTTTCTCGTAGATTGGAAGAGATTGTCATATGACAATACACTCGCCAAGTTGTATTATACAACAAGTTCTTTTATGTCATTTCTCCACCAATCTTCAGCCATTTCAAAATATCGTTTTTAATAATCCAATTTGCAGACTCGATTTATCTAACCAGGCTGGAAAATGTAAATTCTAATCAGAAATTGACAACATAAATTACTTATTTGCTCTAGTTTTTTTATGAATAAGTTATTCCATTATTAATGTAATAAGTTATTCCATGATTATTAAGATAAAGGCTTTCTATAAAATATTTCTTAGATTTATCGTTTCTTTTTGAGGAAAATGGAAGTAAATTATTATGCAGATTTTTATTCAAAAAAAATTAAAGATTTAATTTATTTCGAATCCATATCACTAAAAAAATGAACTAACGGGTTAAGAAACCAACAAAAAAATCCACCTTAAGAACCTATAATTTTTGTTATGGATTTTTAAAATCCATTTTATTTTAGTTTAACCGTACCTATTTTAATCTAAAACTGAATACTCCTTAAACTATTTAGATATTTTAACATTTAAAATCTTCAAAAATGGAACATAAAATCTAGAAATTTTTCGACCTACTTTGTCACCGTTGTCATTCATGAAATACACATTATTTAATAAATAAACTAAATAGTTAAAAAATATAAATAAATTGTAGTTTCTTAGCAAATGGTTTTATTTTTATACGAAATCTTTTATTTTATTTTGAAACAATTTAAAATATATCCTCCATTGAAGCAAGAAATCTATAACAAAATATCAATAATTTCTACAATGAATAAAATTTTTAAATTAAAAAATAGAATTATTTATGAAGTATGCTACATATTATCGCGAATATTTTATTCTTTTGTTTGATTTCCAGCATTGTTGATTCCTCCTTCACAAACTTTTGTTTCAAGTACATGACTATTATTTGCGTCATCGTGGATTATGAATGTTTTCGTATTCACGAACTAAACTATTAAAAGTATCATCACTTACACACGGCATGACTTTGTTGAATGAATTTCCAATATTCATACCTTCCATATATCGGTAGATAAATTAAACTTCTTAATAAACATTATAAGCATAAATGATGGATATTCTTCGTCTTTACTGTTTCAGATATATACGGTCTATTGGAGTGTTGTACTACGTAGTTTGGTTTATCATGCCGAGGTTTAAAAAACGTTATAGTTTTCATTTTCAAGGTTTTTTTGTAATCTTCGCGATAAAATACTCCAAAAGATCTTATACAACTAATACGAAGAATCGCGAAAGCCTCAAAACATAAAAATATTATTGTTCATTTTGAAAATATTTTTTTTATTTGTTTAAACTTTATATTGTTCTTTGTAATTTATTTGCTGTTATTGGGTTAAACCTGTATCAAATGCCAAATAAAATAAAACTCAAGGAGTATCAACATTTTTAAATGTCGTAAAATAACGTTAAGTATTGTCAACTCTATAATTATTTCTATGGAATTAAAAAAGATCGGAAGTATGGTAAAGGACTTTAATCACAATTTGAACTGACATACGAAATAAGTTCTGTTTTTGTTTAATGATACATTAATGATTTCCGATAATACACATCTCGTAAATGTATCGGCAGTATATATGTTAATATCATAGAAGACGTATATAAACCACACTATGTTAGAGCACCTAGAGGCCAAGCAAGCGATAAATTATTCACGGTATAACGATAAAGATCTATCAAAGCAAACAATATGATATTACCTAATATTTTAAAAATATTTACCTACGTGAGAAATAAGAACTTTGTTGGATACTCTCCAACAAGAAAGAAAACCGAAAAAAACTAAAACAAAATCTGTTGTGCTTTGATTATAACTTCTTTGATGATGATTTATTAATGATAAGAGAAAAAAATCAACATTCTTAGGTCAACCATTTTGAATATTAAACATATATTTTACGTTGTTCTAAAATAATTTTAAATTATTTTCAATGCAAAAGCTAGATTTTGTGTACACTATATGCAATAGGGTTGATTTAAAAAAAAATCATTATCATCATCAACATCATCAAACTGTACTCCTATTAGAGTAGGCAAAGAGAACAGAACTCTAATTCATTCTCTCTTTGCATATTGGATATTCTCCAAGATACAAAACCCAAAAAAAACTTAAAGGAAATCTGGTGTACTTTGATTATTACTTGTTTGATAAGAAAGAAAAAACATTATTTTTAGATCAACTATTTAACAATGTTCTAAAAATATATTGTATTATCTACACATAAATACATTTTTGTGACAATAAATCGAAATGATTATTTAATTTTAATACCATTATCTTTCGTTTCTGCCACGTCATATACTTCGTCATTCATACTCTCTTGTCTTTGATAGTATTTTGACTCTTTCCTCTTTTGGAATTGAATTCATTTGCTTAGGCCACGTTTTCTGAAACTTACACCTTTTATACTACTCGTATTGGTTATTTCTGTAAATCTTTTATCATTCATCATTTCTACATAACTGAACCAACTCAATGATCCTTTATTTATCTTAAACACTGCATCTTCTTTCAATTTTCATTTTTATTCTTTGATACACTGGTTTTCCATAAATACAAAGATTTGAGTACAGTGCATTGCTTTACCTTTGGGATCCAAGCGCTGGCGAGTAATTGGTTCGATGATCATATTTGAAAACGATATTAGAATCATCAAGATGAAATTGAAACATTTTATTATATATTAGGAAACGTCTCAATAAAAAAACAAGTATTTTTTTGCAAAAGGAAATAATAAGTCCAATAACACCATTGCTAGTCACATTAATGGATGTTCTGACGAGGCAGAAATTTGTAATAAATTTCGAAAGATTTTTGCTGATAAATTTGGACAAGACAATCAGTAGATAATTTTTTTTAATAAAGTAATATAAAGTACAAACATTTGCCAAAGGCTTTACCAGGATACAAATTTATATCTCAAGAACTAATCTAATTTATGTATGTATTATAACTATGAAGTAACTTAATTTTAATTTCCTACGTGTTATTTTATTTAAAAAAATCTAAATATGTAATTTCTTAGAAACAGGTAACACCTACATACTCCTTATAACTAGATAACAATTCTAAGAACTAATTACTTAGCAAGTACATGTCAATCACATTTACTCAGATGTTGGTCCTCCCAACTTATGCTGTAGATGGCATGTCAGACAGGAGTCTGTTCTTATTTTGGAAAGGACGATCGGATTTACTGTCATAAGCCCCCAGGGCAGCAATTAGAGGATTGCTGTGATTCTGTTGGCTTTTATAGAAATTCACGGTTCAAGCGAGGATTTGATGTTGAAGAATTCCTTCGCGCAGTTCGGCGTGAAGTCGGCGTGAAGCTGAGTTGGTTTATTCTAGGATGGGTGTTGAAAGATATCATGAATGTCTTGTTCCGCACTCGTTGAAGCTTCAGGTTATTGCTCACACTATCCCAAACGGGTGCAGCATATGTCAAAATATGATGAATAAGGGATTTATAGAGGAGGAGAAGATAAAATTCAAAACTAAATCTGATAATGAAGAAATTGTTATTTATTCAAATGTAACTAAACCACTAAACATATGAATTTGAGGAAAACTGCCTACGAAGTGAGCATTTACTGAACATCGGAGATTTAGGGAAAACATTAGGACATGACTGCCTACGGAGTGAGCATTTATTAAACATTGGAGATTTACTGATAACTATATTTATTTATAACACTTTATAGTATAATAATTTGGCAGACTTTTTGCCAGGTTGCAATATCTTTCAACCAACCAGACAAAAGTAAATAAAGAAGAAGGTATACACGCATGGTCGCAAATGATTTATTGATTTCGTACAAAATGTATGCACAATAATAAGAAATAACATTAACCTTGAAATATTAATCAAAGGAAAACGAAAGGATCTTGGAGGAGCATGGGAAATCGGAAATGAAACACTTTATCTTTCTTACTTGGAAAAAATAATTTAATACATTTTAAACATGCTCACGACGGAGTGAGTTTAACATTGGTTGATAATTGGTTCCAGAGTTCAGACGTGATAAGATGATACTTTATAAGGTTAAAGATTTATTCCAGACATACAAATTAAATACACTATTTCCAAACATATGCACATGTGACGAAATTACTTATGTGATGGCCGCAGCCACCACCTTCCTATCTTTATACTCAACTCGTTTTATTTTTTTGATATATTTTGAATCGAACAACAATAGTGGGTTTAAATCAGTGCCTTTGAAGAGAATCTGCTCCATAAATGGCGCTGTATAAATTGTATTTGTCGTGTTATCATGTTCCTCCGTAGTTTTCAAATCATAGACGTCCACATATTCCAGAATTCAAAACAGCCATAAATTTATTTACCTACCTGTTGAACAAATTACTTCGATACCAATATAGCCGGGTGGAAAACTATCACGATTATCAACTATATTTGAATATTATAATATATTGTATTGTAGTTAAGTAACAAACGTTAATATAGTTAAGTATTAAAAGCAATGTTTTGGCTACAGCCCTTGCCCGTTTATTTGATCAAGTTGTTTTCGACCTTACATGGCATAGACTCTGTATCGAGGACAAAAATATTGGAATTTAATCCAAAAAATATTTTAATATGGTAATATACGAGTACAAGTACAATTATAAACAAGTGAACGAATTCTGTCAAGTGAGGAAAACACCAGTTAATGGATTCTTCTTGGACCTTAGTAGGGCACTGGATCGTGTATTACAAGATATATTCTGGGAGAGGCTTAAGGAAGGGAACTTACCGGCGTGTATAATAAATGTTCTCTCCGGGTGTTATTCTCAGCAGGATAATGTTGTTCGCTTGGGGAACAAATATTTCCCAACCCATATATTAACACACCGGTTTAAGACAAGGAGGCAAAAATTAAATACTATGTCACCAGTATTATTCAACAGTATTTAGGTTTGTTCGCTCTGTTGGAAAGCAAAGCTGTGCTATGGAGTTTATTTTAAGTGAGTGAGCCGTCGGACACCAGCAAACTCATCGGCCACACCGCTGCACTGGATCCGATGGCACACCGAGGTGAGGCATGTTGGGTACCATTATGAATAGGGATGGGGTAAAAATAAAATTAGCAAGTAGAGGTTTGAAGGTGGGGGATACATTTACGGGGAAGGCACGGCAATCAGGAAAGGAATCCCTCCTCCTTTATCCGGCCTTGGGACCGGTTCAGTTATTCGATAAAGGGCATTCATCTAAGTACGGAGGCGGAGTTGAATCAACAGTATTACATGCATGACCAAAGACGTAGACTGAAGAAAATAAGAGCCGTATGTCACTTGGTGACTTATACATGAATTATATAAGCTACATATATCCATTATTTTGAATAAGGTCTCGAATTTTGGCATCTTCAACATTTCATAAAATGTTTTTAAATAAAGCATTTTGGGTTGTCTTAACTTAGCAGGCTGTTTATTTTGATTCGTTATTTTTTTGTTACTATATATATTGCTCTTTAAGCTTGTATGTTATTTGGTTAAACCTGTATATGTAAGCTTTATAAAATAATTAAATAAGAAATCCATAAATTTATTATGACTATAATAAATGAATGTGAGAAGCAAGCCGTTGAGCTTAACATGGAATACAATCGATTGAAAACACAATTATGATATTCAGACATATGCGTAATATGGCAAAGGCTTTTCTAGTATATTTGAATAGTACTGAAATTACTATAACGATCAAGGTCAAAAACTTAGAACAGGTAATCAAAAAATATCTCACAGACAATGATAATGGGAAAAAAGCAGTCTTGGTATCAAACATGCTTACTTAACATGAAACATGAAAATTTGATGCATGTAGTGACATTAAAAGGAGTCTTAGTATCAAACATGCTAACTTAACATGAAACATGAAAATTTGATGCATGTAGTGACATTAAACACTCTATACAGCTCCTTATGTTTGAGTATATAATCTTGCGAGTTATAAGTTAATTACAAGATGTCTTCCATAGAACCACTCAAAGTGTAATATAACAAAGCATATTGAGTTACAATTGATGACTCGAGCTATTGCAGCGCATCTGCTATGTTTGCAGAAGACAGAACTTACGGATTAATGATTCTAATGAAACTTTGAAGGGTAAGTACTAGTGAGAGAATTACATGCATCACCAATGAATTGATCTGGATTCCTTTTCTCGATCGGGCACCAAAACTGAGTGAAGTATTGTCAGTTCTATCAGTATTGAAAATATAACTGAGACTTGGGAAAATGTTATATTTTATTTTTTTGTAATTGGTTTAGTCAAACACTGTTTATTCCACTTTATATAATGGTATAACTCTACCAGTTTTAAGGTTTCACTTCATCATCAGGGGACTAACAAGACAAGAGTCTTGTTTGTACTGCCCTTGATGTTGAAACTTAGACCTTGGGAGAATCGGAAAAACGACGGATTTGATTTGACCTTTGAAGTGTGGTGTTGGCGCAAAATGCTCCGGATACCATGGACAGCCATGATAACAAATGTGTCCATCATAGCCGAGCTCAAAATAAAGGATCGCCTCTCGTCATTGTGTATGCGACGTGACCTGCAGTATTTTCATGGCATCCGTGTTTTGGGACTGTCAAGGCATAATTTTAATTGAATATATGCCTCAAGGGGAGACCATCAACTCTGCAAGATACTGTGAGACCCTAAAAAAAATGCGGAGGGCGATTCAGAACAAGAGGAGAGGCATGCTGACAAAGGGAGTCTGTCTGCTGCACGACAATGCCAGACCACATACGGCCAACGCCACGAAGGAACTGCTCGCCTCGTTTAAATGGGATGTCCTGAACCATCCCGCGCATTCGCCTGACCTAGCACCTTCAGATTACTATCTCTTTACCTCCCTGAAGCTGCACATGGGTGGAAAAAGGTTTTCGACCGACGAGGAGGTAAAGGAGGAGGTGGAGAAGTGGACGGAGGGGTTGGCGGGAAACTACTTCGAGGAAGGCATCAAAAAGTTGATACCCCGCTTCACCACCTGCATTGAAAGGGTTGGCGACTATGTCGAAAAATAGCTTACATATTTTTTTTTTTTTTTTACTAAGCAAGTAAATTACTATACAAACATTTTTCAAGGCTATACCTATATACAAATTTATAACTTAACTAATCTTAATTATATGTTATAATTTATGAACTTATTTAAACTTATTTTCCTACATATCATTTTATTTTATTTAATCAATCTTAATATATGAGATCTTAGAAATAATTAACACCTACATACTACTTATAACTAGATAACAATTCTTACACTAATTATTCAGCAAAAACAAGTCCACTCGTTCAGGCTACTTGTATTCCATCACATTCACTCAGACCTTGGTCGTCCCAGATAATACTGTAGGTGGACTAGTCAGGCAACAGATAATGCTTCGGGAGCTTGTGCTTTTAACGGAAGGGTAGGTCGGATTTACTCTCGTAAGCCCCCAGGGCAGCGACTAAGGGATTTCTGTGATTTTGTTGGCTTTCATAGAACTTCACGGTCCAAGCGAGGATGTGGTGTTGTAGGGTTTCTTCTCGCTGTTCAGCGTGAAGTCGGGTAAGATTTGTTCTGGGATGGGTGTTAAAAGATATCTTGAATGCCTTGTTCTGCACTCTCTGGAGTTTTAGGTGATCCGTTTTGCTCACACTACCCCAAACGGGTGCAGCATAGGTCAAGATAGGACGAATAAGGGTTTTATAGAGGAGGAGCTTATTTTTGGGTGAAAGGAAGCTGCGTCGATGAAATATCGAACTGATAGCCCCTATGCCCTTGTGACCCTTCTGTCTGATGGTATTCAAATGGGTTTTCCACGTCAGTCGCCGGTCAAGGTGCAGGCCGAGGTATTTAACCACGTCCTGCCACTCAACCAGGCAACCACCGATGAATAAGGGCATCGACGGCACTCTTTCCTTGATTTTTCGGGAGAATATGATGGCCTCAGTTTTGGCGTCATTGATTTTGAGCCTCCAGTCCTGGTAGTATTTCTCAAGGATCTCAAGAGCAATCTGAAGACGGCGACCTGCTCGATCCACCTTGAGTGACGATGCGTAGCATGCCGCATCGTCAGCAAATAGTGCGAGTTTACAGTTTGGGGGAGTAGGAATGTCGTGTGTGTAAATGTTAAATAGACATGGTCCAAGTATACTGCCTTGGGGAACACCCATAGGGATGGGCCTGGCGAATGACGTAGAATGATGAGTGGTGACTGTGAAACTTCTATTGGAAAGGTAGGATTGAAGTAGTTTCACGAAATAGAGTGGAGTGCCAGTGAGGAGAAGTTTGTGAAGAAGGCCATCGTGCCAGACAGTATCAAAAGCCTTCTCAAGGTCCAGCAGTACCATGCCAGTACTTCTGTTCCTATTGAAGCCCATCGACACGTCTTCCACGACACGGGTAAGTTGCTGGACCGTGTTGTGTCTTGTTCTAAATCCAAATTGCTCATGAGGGAATGTATTATTGGATTCGTAATGGAACACTAACCTTGAGGCAACCACTCTCTCAAGAATCTTGCCAAGACCTGGAAGAAGGCTGATGGGCCTGTAGCTAGTTGGATTTTCGGTAGGTTTATTTGGCTTGTGAATAGGAACAATATTGGCTACTTTCCAAATACTCGGAAAATAGCCATTAAGGAGTGAAGCATTTATTATTTTAGTAAAAAAAATCCTCGCTTTGAGTGGTAACTGTTTAAGAAGACTATTGTGTATATTGTCGGGACCGGGTGCTTTTCGTGTTTTAAGTCTGTCAAGGATACGACCAATTTCGGACGGGATGCAAAGTTGCACTTCGTTTTGGTTGGTCGGGGAGTAATCAAAGCTGGTGAGAGTGTCCTCGACAGTTTTGTCGACATCAACATTTCCAAGATCGGAATTGATTGAGTACTTATTCTCATAAGCGTCCGCCAAGGCATTAGCCTTGTCAATGCCAGAAACAGCCAGCCCTGAGGCTGTGCGCAGAGGTGGTATGCTTTGAGACGAGCACTTGATACCCTTGACGACTCGCCAGAGAGTACCGTTACCCGGTTCTAGAGCTGCCAATTTTCTCTGCCATAGCTGGTTTTTAAGTAGGCGGATTTCTTTTTTGATTTCATCTTGGAGGACGTTTAGAAGTGTTTTGTCACGTTTGTCTAGTGTACGTCTGTAGGTCTGTCTTTGTTTGTTTTTTAGAGATATAAGGAGTTTGATATGAGGAGTAAGATTTATTTTGTATGGAGTGACAATTTTGAGGGGAACATTTTCATCACGGGCATTATGGATGAAGGTGGAGATGGTATCTATCGCGGTATCGATGTCCTGTGGGCTCACCAGAGTTTCTGGTGATAGGCAGAGCTGGTTGTGGAGGTAGGCTTTGTAACCCTTCCAGTCAGCATTGGCGTAGTCGTACTGCTCTCTGAAGCTAGCAATCGGCCTCACTCCCAATGTGAAGTAGACTGGGAGGTGGTCTGACGAGAGAGCTTCTAGAGCAGTCAAGCCAGAGATGTTAGGGTAGTTTTTGACTACGGCAATGCCCAGTGTAGAAGGGCTACGGGGGTTGGTGAAACAGGTATGTTGATTTGGATATAGTATTTGACAGTTGTGGTTTTCCATATAATTGTACAGCGTCGTTCCGTTCGGGTTAGCTCTCAAGCAGTTCCAGTAACGGTGCTTGGCATTGAAGTCCCCGGCCATGATGACCTTGGGCCCCAAGGCCAGCACTGCCTCGATGTCATTTTCCAGAAGTGAACGATAGCCGGTACAATATGCTGCCACAATTGTGACTGTCTCCCTGTCAACCTTGAGGCTGATGGCAGTAGCCTCCAAGTTTGTCAGGGCGGGCGTGAGGAGTTGGGTATGATGGATAGTGTCTCGGATGAGGATCGCGGTGCCTCCACCTCTACCGGAAACGCGATCCGATCTATAGACGGTGAAACCACCGGTGCCTCTCACACGAGATACAGTTTTTAACCAAGTTTCCGTAACAAGCACAATATCTATACCTGAATTGTTCACCAACAGCATCAGCTCCTCGATCTTCTGCTGCATGCTGTAAGCATTCCAGCAGAGCACTTTCATTCCAGAGAAACTCGTCATCACGCTTATCCTACGAGCTGCTCAATGATCTCGAGGTAGGTCATAGTCTTCTCGAGCTTAGTGGTGCAAGAAGCGAGCCTGCTCCGGGCTCCGATGACAAGACGCATGATGGCGAGTAACTCGCTCTCTCCGTTTGTGAACGTGTTAATCGGGGGCGGGGGCAGGGGCTGAGCACGAGGAGCGTGGAGTGTTTGAGTAGAAAGGGGGGCTATAGGAGAGGCTGGTAGGTGAGGTGGTGAGGCTGGAGTACCGCTGGCTACCTGGCTCCACGAGCGATGGTCCATCCGGGGAGCCGGTACGCTGCGTCTCTTATGTAGGCTGGATATGTATTGTTGGCGGCGGGGGCAACCACCATAGTTGGCCGGATGAGCACCCTCGCAGTTATAGCAGGCCGCAGGGGTGTCACCGCAGTTCGCCGATGCGTGGCCAAAGTTTGGCAGCGGTAGCACTGGGTGCCTACCCTGCCACCGTTCTTGTATTTCTCCAGGCGGACGCGACAGTAGTTAATCACTGTCACTTCCGTCCGGAGAGCCTCAATGTTTGTGGCATTTGGGAAGAGTACCGTATAGAGCAGGGCACCCTTGGTCTTCATCCTGAAAACCCGGAGAGGCTTGTACCCTTGAGCGGCTAGATCAGCCGCGATGACCTCTACCGGGAGCTCTGGGAGGCCCCTGATGACGGATCGCTTGCTGCGCTCCACCTCAGCGGTGAACGTGTGAAAGGGTGCCTGGGTCTCTCTCAGGCCAGCCACGAGAGTTGTGTGGTCTTCCAACGTTGAGCAGTTGACAGCTGCACGGTCTCTGCCTCTGTAGGAGAGCGTGATGCCCGCCTTTGTAAAAGATTTGGCCAGATTTATTATCTGGCCATGTGTTTTGTCCCCTAAAGTAATGATTACCGGTGGGATCTTCGAGGTAAACCTCTTTACTGGCGCTCGGAAGCCAGGTGTTCCAGGGGCGTCTCCGACCTCCGGGAGTGCCTCGAATCTGTTTTGGTTCGGTAGCGGTTGAGCCGGGACTGGAGTTGATTGTTTAACTCCATTGCGTGGAGTGATCCACGCACTGGAGTTGCTGGTGCTCGTGTTTGCAGCTACACCAAGACAGGAGAGGGCGGAATTCACGGTAACCACGTAATTTTTTTGTTTAAATAAAAAAAATTGTAACCTACAAAAATTCAGTACACTTACTTTCTGGATATGCCTCGTATACACATTCATATCATGAGAACTTATCTTATTTATATATTATAACTACGAACAAGCTTAATTTTAATTTTCTACGTGTAATTTTTATTTTAGATAATCTTAATATTAAATTTCTTAGGAAAATTGACACCTACATACTTACTTAAATAACTAGATAACAATTTTTACAACTACTAGATAACAATACTCACTATTAAAATATCAAGTATTGGTTTGCATGGCTTTTATTTTATAAATTAAAATTTATTATATAATAAAATACATAACAATAAAAGATCCTTCATAATTCGTCTTTATTTGGCGGGTGTGGTCTTCCTTGGAGGCTTCCTGAGGGCTTGTGGTCTTCCTTGGAGGCTTCCTGACGGCTGTGATCATTAAATTAGGTACACAAAGTACCTAATCTAATAAGCACAGCCTTCACCTTCTTATTGTTACTCTCAATTTATTTTAAATAGTGTATACCATAAATTGAATAACTGCGGTAATGTTTTATATATTTTGATGTTTACGCGGTCGTGGATCATTGTCAGCTCTTCTTTGATCACTATCCTTATTCGTTCCACATGCCCATACCATCTCAACGTGCTTTATCTTACTCAGTACATGTGCATTAAGTTCACATTCATGCTTAATAATTTCATTCCGTATGTTATTTAATTTAAATAAATATAAATTTCCTTTAATTATTTCAAATAAATAAAGCGTATAACAAAAGAAAGGTAATTACACAATACATATTAATAAGAAATCGATATAATCAATAATTATCTAGCTGTAAGATGTTTGACTATCTCTTGGGGGTTTCAGGTTCGATAATCGGTGGTATCAGAAAAAAATAAAGTAAATATTCCAAGTCTGGTAGTCTTGCGGTCTTGTCACTGGGTCACGATATTTAGTATGCCCGCATCGTTAATTGGGTATGTTGAAGGGTACCATACAAATTAAGCTCTTTGGCCTAGCTGGTAAAACGCCTTTCTTCTGACTCGGGAGTTGTGGGTTCAATCCCCGTTGGATTTGTTAAAAATATGTTACAATTTTTTTTCAATTCATGCCTTTTAAACTTTTTTCTGGTTGCTTGTAAGAGATTGCCACGTGACAATAAACCTAATAGGTTACATTTTTCACAACAAAAGCCTTCTTCAATAATATTCGAATGTTAGTATTTTACAAGATCGTACGACGTTTGAATGTTCGGTTTTTTGTATAAAATTATAATCAATAATTTTTAAGGTGCTGATCTTCTGATACTCGTGAGTTGTCATGTGAGTGTACATCACCGTAGGAACAGCTGTATCTTTGAGGAACACGCAGTCAACTCAAAAGGATGAAGCTGGGAAGAAATAAAGATTTAGTGTTTTTGTTCGATTTTATACTATCGTGTTTTGTGTTTCAAGTTTCATTTTTTCTATTTATGAATATAGTATTGATACAAATGAATTTCTAAATTCCTATTTTTCGCTACACTCCCTTTTCTTATCACTTGTTGGTTGAGTTTATTTGTTTGTAATTTTTTTGTAACATTATGTTTTCGCGACGAGACACGCTTTTTTTATTAATAATATTTAACTAGTTGCACAGCTGTTGTGGTTTCCCTTTTTTATATCCATATTACCCTACTTATATTATTGTACAACAATAGATAAATACAACAAAATAAATAAATAGAAAAACAACAATAAATAAAATTAAAAAATAAACACACATTTTACTATAATTTAGTCAGAATAAAATAAAACCTATTTCCTTAATATTTCGTTTGTAATAATCGATACATTTATTTACTTTTGTGTTTTTTGTGTTACTGTTTTTTTTTTAAATTTAAATTCCTTAAAAAATAAATCTCATGAGCCGATTGAAATCTTGGTATGAAATAATAATGTATTTGATTTTATTTACTGAATGAAAAAAATATTTTTAATAATTAATACTGGAATGAGAAAATCTGGAGGATAATACAAATTGGAAATCAAGAACTATCCATCTAACGTTTTACGTAACGATTGTCAAAGTTTAATGTTTTACGTGACTTAATAAAACTCAAAAGAGTATGATTTTCCAACAATGTAATGGGTGCATCTGTACTTGGCTGCAGAGATCAATACGAAAACCACACATTCTGTTTCAGCTGTGGTCGATATGTTTTTTTAAGGTTGGATTCTCACGTTGATTTATTTTGTGCCATTTTTTGCACTTAGCAAACTGGACTTAAATGATGGGTAGAAAAAAAACACAAATCGAAAACTGTTATCACAAATCTAATTTCATAGTGAAATAATAATATACGATGACCTCTGTGCGAAGTCTCTGTACAGTATTTTTATATTTTCCCTGCGATTTTATTTTTTTAATTATTAGCCTTAAGAATGTCTCTTTACCTCTCTTTGGGACCTTAGCAATTGTCTCTTGCTTTCTTAGTACTGAGTATTATATACACTTGCTTGATATTCGGTTTTGGGCATTTGACTCATACGGCCATTTTGTACTTTTTATAAGATTGTTAATTTTTTTTCAAAATAATTTAAGTTTCAGTAGTTTTTCAGAAACACACCGAATTTTTATTTTTTGCTTTGCCATTTCAAAAGAAAGTTCATTTCTTTTAAAAATGTCTCGGTAAGCAATAATTGAGGAGTATAAAGGGGGAAAGCAATCACTTAGGTGCTTCAAGTGCTCAAAAGAAAGAGTGAATAGCCACTTGAGATCGAATTTTTCATGTCAGGATTTATACAATACTGAACTCAATGTATTGAGTGAGCTTTCATTGGATTCTTGAAAAGCTCCCATGTGCGGACATTAAATAAATCATGGGGTCAACTAACAAGACCTTTAGATTATTTAAATAAAATATAATAGTTCTGTAATTGAGAATTTTTGGCTCTAAAAGATGAGTTTATTTTTGAACGATTGATTATCTTGAAATTCTATTTTAAAAATGGAAAACAATTTAAAACAAATTCATCATCATCATTAATTGTTGTAGGCAGAGAAAACAGATCTCCATTTCGATCTATTAATTCTTGCTGATGTTCTTAGTAAGATGAAGAAGAGCACGCTGAGATGGTTTTAACATTTGGAACGAATGAATGAAGAAATGCTTATAATTTTTTTTATGGCGTTTTGGTAAAGAGGTACAAGTCATCAATTACTTATTTGTCAGTTTGAAGTTTTGCAACACTTGTATTTCTGAAATACAGAACTCAAGTAAATTTTAAAGGTAAACTTTGAATACATCAATTATTTATGTATTCAAAGTTTACCTTTAAAATTTACCTGAGGTCTGTATTTCAGGAATACAAGTGCTGCAAAACTTTAAACTGACAAATAAGTAATTGATGACTTGTACCTTTTTACCAAAACGCCATATGTATTGTGCAAATATGAATGGAAGGCGTGAGAGAGGAAGACAAAAAAAATATAGTGTAGTGAATGGTATTTTGAATGTAGGAGAAGTAGGAATTCAGAGAAATCGTCATTGTATGAGAAGGTACATGGATGTGGAAGACGTTAAGACTGTGTGTCTAGATAGGAAAGGCTGGTGCTCTGTCATCTCTGCCTATCCCAACAGGAAGATGGCGTGATGGTATGTATGTAAAAAGTCTTAAAAGTAGAAATTTTAAGGAATGATTGGTAGAATGTTAACTTTTCCTAAATTCCGAATTTTATTTATAATTTTTGTATTATATCTTACTATATTTAATAATAACATCACTTACCAGAGCACTAAGAAAACCCGTCGGGGGACAATGCGTGACAGAATACGGAATGAAGTGATAAGAGATGAATGTCAAATTAAGGCTGGTGTGTTGAGTAAGATGTAGAAAATGGTTTGGACACGGAGAACGAAGGAATGAAGGAGGACTAACAAAACGAATGCACAGTGCAAATTTGAGTGAAGACCACGCAAAATATGGATGGATCAAGGGAATAATATTTTGAAAGAAGGAAACATAACAAATCGTAAGAGCTGTTTGAGACGGTATATGGATGTGGAAGAGGCAAAATATTTGTGTCGATTTAGGAAAGTTTGGCGCTCTATTTTATCTGCTCTCCCTGATTGGTAAATGACGTGATGGTATGTGATTTTCAATAAATATTTTATGTCTTTCAGTATAAATTTGAACACATTCGTTGTAAAGTATACTGTATAACTTAGTGAATGTATTGTCATAAGGACATCTCTATCCATGAACCAGAAAAATGTTAAGGAGGCCTTAAACATTATATAAATAAGACTAGAACCCTTTTAAATAAAATAGGATACCAACATGAATCGAACCCGTAACCCCCGGGTCGAAAAACAAGCATCTTACCAGTTAGGCCACGAAAATCGAATTTTTTATATATTCTTTTACGCTTAATTTAACAGGTTAATTGGCATGTGATAATCTCTTACAACCAATCATAAATACAGATTTTATCAGGCTTAAAGTAAAAACCAGATTGGAAACATTAAAAAAAACGGTTGCAATGAGAATCGAAGGTGTAACCCAAGCTAGAAAAAAGGTGTTTTACTTGTAAGATCACAGAGGTCCCTATATATGTTTTACTGGTATATTTTACTTATAGAAATATTAATTTGATATATTTCAAGATATGTATAAACGATTTTTTCCGTAGTTGAATTCATTATCTGTGACATGTTCAACATCACGTTTTGGCAAAGAAACATGTTCTTTAAATACTCGGCCTTAGTTCATAAATCTTTCAAATTTCCTCCAACAAATGTTCTTCGTCATTCGTCACACTGATGTCAAAACTTTTTATTTTAATCTGGTCACTTAAAAAGTTTGCTAAAATTTTCGTTCTTATTAATAATTTATTTATTATGTCACGTTGAAAAGATTATTTTTGACACGGATACAATATTAGCTAATATTATAGTCTACAATACTAAGTGTTCAATTGATAGATTTTTCGAGATTAAAAAAAATTGTTTATAAGATATTTACAAGACTTGTACTTATTTTCTTCTAATTATATACATATTAAATTCTTTCTGGTTTTCGTTATAACTAGTAATAATACGTAAATAATTATGAAAGGAAAATAATTTATTTTCAATATAATGCATGGGTTCGTGTTATTTCATGTTTTTGTAATGTGGCCGCGTTTTTATATTCCCGCTTGCTACTCGTAATTTTGATTTCTTTTAACGTCTGTAGCTCTTTTTGCAGCTATATTATTATTTTGATACACAATAATAAGTCTGCAATACATTATACACATACATTTTAAATCGTAGCTCTCATTTATTTTTAGGACAATTGGCATATAAACTATAATTTACATAAATACATACGACAAAAAATTCTAAATTGTATAATGGCGAAAGTGTATTAAACTTTCGTTGAAAACAATAAAAAAAGGTGGATTAATTGCCATAAAGCAATCTCTTTTTATCCATCAGAAATATGTTAAAGATACCTTGAGGAAAAAACTAGATAGGAACCGAATGGGTTCCAAAGGAAATTAAGCCCGTAATTATGGATGAAAGACAAACCTCTAAGCAACTAGGTACAACAACTTCTTTAAAATAAATTTCAAAAAAAGTTAAATAAAAATGATGTATTCGGAAAAAGTAATTCAATCGAAGAGTCGGAAGTTGCAGTAAGGCAATTAAATGATGTGTCGGATATAAACGATGGCCAGGGTAAGTAAGATTATTTCAAGAAAATGTATAAAAATTCAGTTAGATTTAAAATTTAGCTGAGTAAATCTCATCGAACAAGATATGTATTGAGTTTTTAATTTAATTTCAAAATCGATAAGTGAAATCTGTGATTGAATCAGAGATAACATAGAGTGCCATTTTATTAAAAAAGTTAGCATTTTTCCACATACACTCACTACTGACTTACACCAACGAAATTCACATTTAAAAACATATCGATGTTGAACAGATTTGAGCTGCAGCCGTTCGTGTGATTTGACAACTCTCAGCAAACTTTGTCTTCCAGTTTATTTTTCTGTTATGTCAAAATTTGGACTCTTCTTATTATTTTATTATCTCTCTTCACACTGGCAGTGAATCTGGGGTTGTGTGTGTAAGTATGAATGTGTGCATTTATATTTTGAACAATTTTCGCACGTTTTTATTGAGTTTATAATTGTACTTATTGCTTATTTATTATCATTTAATTTTTTGCGTTATTTAGGTTGAACCACATGAAATGTTCAATTTATGTTTATTTGCACAAGCGAAAGAAGATTTTCTACAGGTTCATTTCTGTTTTGTCATTGTTTACTATAAAAACGGCTACTTCACTCGCAGTACTGTTAGTATAAACTTGATATATCAACGAGGTGGTTTGTTTGTTAAATCTCGAAAATATGTTGTCTGTGGAGCAAGACCAAATTATTTTTTTGTACGAATTTTAATTGGGGTATAGCCGAAGCAGAGAGAAACATCAATTCAGCATTCAAAGAAAAAGCTGTTAATCAACGAACAATACAAAGATGTTTTCAGAAATTTCAAACAGGAAATCTGAACCTGGAAAATGATCCACGGAAGACCCATAACCGTCTCAAACAATGACAGATTGAAAATTAATGAAGATGATTCTGAGATTATAGTACAAGAACTTGTTACATACCTAGGAGTTTCATCCATGACAGTTACCCACAATTTATCTGTAATGGAAAAGGGGAAAAAACTAGATAAATGGGGCCATGTGAATTAACGGAAGGTCAAAAACAGCGCCGCTTGGAGATTTGTTCGTCACTGGTGGTTATTCGTAACGATAATAACCCAAATTTTAAATCCTATCGTCACATGTAATGAATATATACTGTAACAGGATACGATCTGGACAGTGGTTAAACTCCAATGAGGCACCAAGGCATTTCTCTAAGCCTTCCTTGCATCCACATCCATTTATGGTGTCTGTGGTGTTTGACAAATGGAATCATACACTAATCGTTTTTGTCCCAAGGACAATCCATCACTGCTGCATCTTACTGTCAACAAATCAAAGTAATTTATGAAAAATTAAATAAACAACACTGATAACAGAGATGGATCAATATTGCTTCATGACAACGCCCGACCGCATACCTCTTTAATCACTTTATGTAAATTAACAGAACTAGATTATGGATATTTACAGCATCCTCCAAACTCTCCCAACTTGTCACCAACTGATTTTCATATTTTTAAAAGTCTTGATTTCTTTCTTAGAAATAAAATATTTATAAATCAAGAGGCCATAGTTGAAGCATTTACACATTTCATTTCTTCTAAATAAGCTAAATTCAATAAATTTATCTATAGTTTAAAACCTTTAATACATATTTTGTATATTTCAATTAAATAAAGCATTTTTCCTTACAATATTGTGTTTTCATTTCGTAATTAAAAATCGGATATTTCATGTGGAATAACCTAATGATTAACGTGTACAAGGGTGTGACCTGAAAAAAACATATGGTGACCTCGCGGTCGAGTTTGCCTTCCTATAGTTGGAGATTGTCTCTACTGAGAGGATGTTATGAGATGAACCCAAACTGTTTGATAGCTTCTCTCACAAATGTGTTTTCTTTTCCACTGTAGTAATATATGTATATGTGTAATTTCAGGATATTTATGTACATGGTGTGATGCTATAAATAAACTTTTAATTTATACATAACTTATCAATATGATATGTTTAGACTGGCAATACGTTGAACTAACTTGCCAAGTGCTCTTCCTTTGTTTCACGGGCTGTTCCTTTTGAATGAGTCCTTGGATATTGACATATTCAACATTTCAAAAAACACTTTTAAAAATAGCATTTTGAGCTTTCTTAGTAATGAGAGCCAATTGTTTTGGCTTAATAATTACTTTTTCTTTTTTATCGTTTATTTTTTATAAATGTTTTTATTTTTCTTAAGGTTTCATATGTTATAAAGTTTAACATGCGGAAGTAAACTTTATAAACTAAATACATAAATATAGCAATGAAAATAATTCGCTTTAAAGTCTATACTAGAATGATATTTGAAAACAACTTCACTGTTTTCAAGATCCACAAAATCTGGAGTTTATTAGTGTCTTATTAGACGTCTTGTCCCATATTTCAAGGAAACAGGTAATTATTATTTAACAATTAACTGTTTATAAGTTAATACACATAAACAACAATAAAAACATAACAAATATTAAATCGAAACTAGAACAGTGAAAACAAGAATGTTATATAAAAGGTAAGTTCTAAGTATTAAGGTATACTTCCATACTTTAACGATGCTAACAGAAAATAAATAACCCCATCATATCCTCCCAACATTCGAGAGTTGTATTGGGGGCGTTGAGATTTTAGAGTTGAATTGAGAGCGTTGATATTTTAGAGTTGAATTGAGAGCATTGAGACTTTTGATAAAAGTCAGTTCAGGCAATTTTATATTTTTTATTCTTCAGCCACTCGAAATAAAAAAAATGCAACAAACAGGGAGAATAACGTATACGACTAGTATGTACCCCCTTAGTAATGTGCATACAGACATACTGTCATAGGAGTACATTTAAATGCATAGATATGAATCTGTGGAAAATCCCGGGGACAACCACGTGCAGGACGGACAGTATTGACGACACTAGTTAAAGATAGCTATAGACCTACCTAGCATCATGGAATGGTAGCACATTCAGTTGCAGAACAAAGAAGTTTTCTGCAATCCTCGCGAATTGAACAATAAAACATTTATGATTCGATAAAAATTGAATAAATTTCCAAATTGAATATATATTTTTTAACATAAACTCTTTTTCACAGTTTCTTTGTATGAAATCAACCAATGAAACTGAAGCTCTCATAAATAATGTAATTCGATAAGTTTTAATGTGAAATTGTTAAGCTTATCAAGTATAACTAGGCTTATATCATGAGTAGTTGCTGAAACTTTGTATATCTTCTTCAACATGCTCTGTGGCAGAAAACTTCGGGGAAAGTTTTTTTTCTTGTACTATATTCATTTTAATATTTCCACATTTTAAAATTTCATTGAGTATAACTATTTATTAATGTGACTATGGTTGGCTTTACCTAGTGATCGAGAAAAATTGACCGTCATCTGTGGATGGAAGACACCTGTGCGTATAATGGTTTATGGGGAACATGCTGTTGCACTTCAGCAAGAATATGGGGTTTGTTGAAATGCAACAGCATGCATACTGTGGTCTTGACTGCGGTTTCAACTCAAGACTGTGGTCGTAACAAATCAAATCAAATCCAATGTTCATATCAAATCCAATGTTCCAAGACGATTGATAGGTTTAATTTGCTGCAGTCTTTCTAAGGCAAAGTTTGGCTTATCGCTATTTTCATGTATTTTTAATCGTTTTTTAATAATTTTTAATAGCAGGAAAACAGGAAACAGTTTTCTTTCCCATAGATGACGAATCATATTTTAGTCGGCGGCTGTGATCTAACGGTTAGCATTCACGCTAAGTAAGCGTCCCAGTTTCGATTCCTGGCTGTTGCAAATTCGGTCTGGATTAACTCTTAGACTATTTAACATCTGATTTTGTGTTTTTCTGTTGACCATAGTTATATATTATATATCCGTATAGAGTTTTATTCTTTTATTTTAAAAACAAATATTAATTTATTTTTTTCTTAATTAAGGTTTTTATTCATTTTATTGCGAAGATGTTTTAATTTATGTAAAAACTACTTTAAATTGGTAAAGAAGAGAGAAAGATATATGTTGAGGTATATAAGTGTGCCCATTGAAATTTATAAAATGAAATATCATATGAAATATGCTGTTTATTTTTCTTGCACGGCATACAGCCCTGGGCTTTCTGAACCCTGACCTGCTGTTATTGATAGTCGAAATCGATCGTAAATAAATGAATATTCCTTTACGTTTTTTACAATACTTTAATTTAACAAAAAGAACAATGAAAATTGGAAAACTTTCGTTACAAGATAATGTTATTTTTTCAATTAAAATCGAGTGTTTTTCTCGACTTTTACATAAAGACTTTGTATTATCCTAACTCTTTCTTCGTTAAGAGTTTTGGGCGCTGAGTTAATTGCTTAATAACACTTATCGAAAAAGTTTTCTTATCCAATTCCATTTTCATTAACTTATTTCACCCCCAGGGCGCATCACATTTGCATTTGCTTTGTTGTTTAGAACTAACCGGAAACATTTTGAAACTTTGAAAGTTTTGTATCTATGATTGTTAAAATAACATTTTATAACAAGAAAAATCGTTAATTATGATTTAAAAATAAACATTTAAAGATTAAAAAATGAAGAGTTTTTAGTGAAATTTTAACAGGTAGGACAAAAAGCTTTTTACTATTTTTATTTTTATTTTATAAAAAACAAATAAAATGATCAGGGGCTTAAGATTTCCTTTAAAATGAAGAGATGTAACAATATTTGATAAGTGTAATGTCAGTAATAACATAACTTCTTTTGTCTTCAGTGAGATACAGGCCAAAATCTAGTTTATTGGGGACACGGCAAATGAAAGGCCACAAACCCAGATCCATTAAAATTGTGTGTCCAAATTAAAATTGTGTATTTATAGCATTTCTTGCCATGTATAAATAAAATAAAAAATATTTACAACCAATTAAACTATGCGTTTATGGCTACTAAAAAACTTTGATAATCCATATGCTTTTATATTTAATATGATTCATGTTTCTTTATCATTTAAAAATAAGTTGTCACATAACAGAGGCGTAAAGTTGAACGTAAGCCAGGAATAAGACTCCAAAAAGCAGAGATCGCTTAAATATCATTTACATAAAAGTTTATATGAACCATAATATTATTATAACTAAAATGCCTTTTTCAAAGTAACTTGACAGAGGTATTTCGAAAGCAATTTACTTTTGATAGCAATCACACGTAAATGTTTTTAGCAGTAGAAAGTGGACAAATATTAAACCAGTCCTGGTCCCATTTATCCCATGCGCCTGTCCATTTTAAGACCATTAAGCCCAACATACATGGAATGGTCAACAAAAGAGAACTGAAAAAATATATATATATATATGTACTCGTACAAACACAGCAAAATATAAGCTGAGAATAAAACTATTGACGAAGGAGCGCTTTTTTCTCTAATGCGGAATGTAATAAATCTAGTCTGGGCGGTGCTTCATTCTGAATTAAAAGTTTGCAACGGAAACTTAGTTGTCTGTATAAATCAAGTATGACAAATGATGTTTTTAGGCGTAATTACATATTTGTTTACAATTTGTTTGAAATCTAACAAGGTGCACTGTGAGGATTTTTCTTTTAATGATAAAAATATAAAATTTAAATTTAAATGTATTGTAGAAATGTTGATAGTTGAAGTTAGATTTTGAACCAAATTTTAATATAATAAATTAAATGGTCAGTTTTCATATATTTTATTAATCGAACACCTCCGTGGTCTAGTTAGTAAGACGCTTGACTCCTTACTAGCGATTTCGGGCTCGATTCTCGATGATACCCGGATAAAAAAAAAAGCCAATCAGGTAAGAAATTATTAATACTCGCACACGCAGAGCACATGTGCGACTGTTGTAGTCTCTTTACGCGTGATAGTGTTGCTAGCACGTTCAATGACGAACCACAAGTTCCGTATCTGTTACAGTGGCCATTAACCCTAATGCTCGATTACTGGAGTCAAAGAAAATATCATATGTCGGCCACGCTCTTCAATATTTCAGAAATACCAATTCGGATATGTTGAAAGGAACACTACAAAAGAAGATTTTTAATCAATTAATTCCACTTAAATAATTGTGATGAACAAATGTTTTAGTTCAATTAATTTGGAAATTAAAATAGAAAGTTTTTTTAGCTTAAAATAATTTGTTTTCTATTTTCACTTTCTAACCAAAGTTTTCGCTTTTATTTCAAAAGTTCACTGAAATTGTTGTTATTCCTGTTTTGTAAATCTTGCACGACC
This sequence comes from Odontocerum albicorne, assembly GCA_949825065.1. NCBI lineage: Eukaryota > Metazoa > Arthropoda > Insecta > Trichoptera > Odontoceridae > Odontocerum > Odontocerum albicorne. The sequence goes on from OX463838.1 coordinate 17,775,560, forward strand.
TACGAAAGTTTTTATTTTAATCAGATTGATAATTTAATTGAAAATAAGATTTAAGCTTCTATTTATGTAAAGCGAGTTCTGCGAAAAAATAATAATTTAATTGTAAATGGCTATTAAGGCTTGCGTAAGCTTGTTATATTCTCGAGGGATGGTCGTACTTACATATTAATCAGGGGGTTAAATGGCCTGATATAAAGGCAGTGTAGTTCGGGAAGCCCGTTATGCTAACTATCCCCTTTTCGGGGAAATTTGCTATTTCTGCAAGCATCAGTTTGAATTATACAATTTTAATTGGCATTTATTGCTAAGTGTTGATATGTTAACTTTGAAAATAAATTGCTAAAGTTGAATAACATCACTTTGAATTTTATTCATCCATTTATATTGTTCTCATCAATATATCCGATCAAAATGGGTGCACTTGGAAGAATATGTGGTGTGTTGATATATAATAGAATAAGAAATTTAATTATTTAGGTTGGACATGAGCTATGGTATGCGTTTTAAGTAGGGTCTAAAAGAGCAAGTTGAGGTGATTTGGACATGTCAAACGGATGGGTGACAAAATACATAAAAATAATTTATAATGCAAACATAAGGAGATGTCGTGGTGGAAGACACCCGAAAAATGTATGATTAGACCATTAAATTTCGTAAAAAGGAAAATGAGTAAGAGAAACATAAGGAACGATGTGAGAATTGTGTTGACGTGGAGGAGGCGAAGAAAGTATGTCGTAATCGGAAAGTTGGTCAATTTGGCCTCAATTAATACTTCTCAAAGGTAATGGATGTAGAAAGAGGTGTGTATATGTGCAAAAAACTGGTGCAGACATTGAAAGTAAGATAGCGACAGGGAACAAGAATAACGGAGCATTCAATGTAATACAAAACAACCCCGCTTTACGAAATGTAGTATAAATGAAAATACATAATAAGGTAGGCCCTTGACGTATGGAAGGGAAACTTGGATTGTGCAGAAGAAGGATAAAATAATCAATGCTGTGGAGATGCATGCACTTAAATATTTTTAAGTGTTTATATAATGTATGAAAGAAGGAGGAACGAAGATATCAGAAATAAATGCAAACATAAAATTGATGTTTTAAGTAAGACAAGGAATGGATCTATAAGATGATTTGGGCATATGGAGAGAATAAACGACGAAAAATAACTAATCGAGTATACAAGTTAGAAGTGCAAGGAGTGCGTGTGAGAAGAAGGCAGGGGAATACATGGTTGGATTAAATGGACCAGATATTTTTAAAAGGCAGAGTGAAAAGTGTGAATAATATAAGATTATGCATACCGAGATATATGAATGTGGAGGAGGTTAAAGTTGTGTGTATGGATAGAAAATAATGTAAATCAGTTCTCTCTCCCAATCCCAAAAGGGACACGACGTGATGATATGTATGTATGCAATTAATACTTTTCTTTATATACGATATTCTAATTTTCATAGTTCTCCGTTCCCATAAGTTAAGAATTCTCCAACTACTTATTTCTATTATTCCCAACTATAAATCCTAAGCTCTTCCACAAATCATTATCTCAATTAGTTTGAATATCTCAAGATTAATCTCTATCTCCTAATAATAATAAATCCGTCTCCTATACCAGTTATTCCTTATCGAATTATTTCGTTTTCTACAATATATATCGAATACATTCAGTGAAATACACAATAAAACATACTCACAGATTCGATTTGGTTAAGAAATTAATTCAATTGTTCATAATGCTGCCGCAGTAACACACATAACAGAAAGACAAGAAAATGAAAATAAATTCATAAATTATTGATTATAAAAATATTTGTTAAGAGAGTTTCTTGAATAATTTTTAATAATCCTTTTAATACAGAGAATTGTTTTATTATTTTTTTATGTTACTGGCATATATTGAACTGTAATTATCAGTAACTCCGAATATTTTATACCGTTGATGCTTTGAGATACGAGTACATGTGAGAATAATCTAATGTCAAATGAGGCTAAACAAAGGATCGTAAATAAGGGTAAATTTTCATTTAAACCATTGACAGGAAATTATTGAAAAAGTAGAAAAATAATTAAACACGTTTTTAATTCCGTTTTCGTTCGGAATTATTTAATATAGCGCACGTTTGATGGTTCCGTTAAATTTTCGAAAAAAAATATCTAAAAATGATTATTTATTTATAATTCTGGTAAAATGACCACGCTCAAGATAAATATATTTTTTAAGTATTTAATCTCCACCATAATCAGCTCGTTTTGGATACATTAAACTGTTTAAATATATGACAGATTCCACAAAAATATTTAGTCGTGTAAAATTAAGTAAAAAAAAATACAAATCTTTATCAATAATGGTAGAACTATAGGAAAAGAGTTCGTTCAAGGACAAGGAAGAGAGTCAAAGGGAAATTAGGATGAAAGAATATTTTGAATAAAACAATATTTTTCAAAGTAAAAATCTTCACCGTATTTCCGTTCCATCGACGAACCAATATCACCAGAAGTAGATGAACCTTCTAAAGTGTCGTCAGAATGAAAGAGAGTAGACTAATGCTATAGGTAAATGCCTACATCATTCTCTCGTTTCATCTCATCAGGTAGGCTAAGTTACAATACCACATTCTTACAACATGAATAACGAATATGAAGGAGGGTGAGTACGGTACATTAAATAATTATTTGTTTCTATTAATTTAATACTGTACACCGGGGGTGGCCATGTTTTAGGGTCGCGTGGTGAAACCAACATTGGGTTAAAGCTCGCGGGTCGCAGGTATATCAAAATTTGAAAACCTAAAAACGGGGCAAGTCCATCGCTTTACTACCTGCTTTACCACCACCTCTTTATTGTTATAAATAATTAATATTTCATAAATAAACGGCATAAATGGCTCAGATAGACTCAGGGCATGACAGCTCAACCACTCCTCCACCAAGTGCTTATGAAAATCATTGTAAAAAATTACGAACTTATCAAATTTTTATGAAACATCTATATGTTGTTATTATTTCATGATTTATAAAAACAGATCGTGGGCCAAATAAATCACCCTTACAGGCCACATGCAGGCTGCAGTACACTATAGTATTTATGATTTTAACTTTATACAGTACACTACCAGAGAGTAAATATTTAAGTACAGAAACAAATAAGAACAGAGAAAACGGAAACGAGAGCGTTCAGTGTATTTAGAGAAAATATATGTCTAGTATGTATATGGTAATTTAGAGGGAGTTTGCTATTATCCGCGAATTTCACCCTCCGTGGGATTGCTTGGAGCATTTCCCCCGTGGATAATGAGGGAAGAATGTAACACAATATATGAGGGCATCATATGCAAGAAAGAGAAAAACCACACTATGAACTCTCTTGAGAAGATTAGGTTAATTAATAGTGCAATATAATCTACCCTTAAATATATTTTCAAAGATGTTCAACAAAATCTTAGAAAGACATTTTACATTTGTCTTTCTTTAGCTGACTGTTGAAAATGAATATTTGAATTATTTTTGCACTTTATACTCGCAAAATCATAATATATCACCGACAATGGGCATTTCATGACCAAAAACTTCTTTCCTCGATACTGAAAGCATTCATTTACTTGAGTAGTATATAGTTTCCAAGCTGGTTTTGAACTTTGTTATGGGTGTTTTAACTTCAAGTCCCCCGATTTATCTACATATCCCTAGAACAACTAGAACAAACTTTCTGTGTTAAATATTTCCGTTGCTCTCTACAAGTACAAGTACATTTGTTACGCAAGAAATGCCACTAAGCATGGTTTGATGAACCCTTTTATTTATGTATCACACTTATTTGGTTTATTTCATTATTTGTATTGTATTTTTAATTTCCACAATACATTTACAATTTATATAAATTTAATGGAAAGGCGACTTATATAGTACAACTTTATTACAATGCAAAACCCTATGTTTTGTAGATATAGGCTTGTGACGAAGAAGTCTCACTTCTTTTCACTCTTACGATCACGAAATTCATATATCGTCCTATATACTAAAATACTATCAGCTAAAACATTCACATTTTTGACATGTTTGAATCCCAAGTTATCATATATACAATTACAACCATATCATAATTTCAACTATCACATCAAAGTCATGTCCAGCACCGTCTCATCACAGAATTTACATTCGCATCAGACATGCATTCTCTTACCCATGTCGAGACCTCTAAACGTTTCTTAATTATCGTACTCCTTTGCCAAAGAACTCCCTTTTGTTTTTATTCATTTGAAGGTACGACATTATAAAAGTCGCCACTTTCCCTCAGGACTACGATAATGGTGTATACTCTTGATGCAAAGAGCTGTATGTTCCTCTTCCCAAAGGATTGGGAAATCGTAGGGTCGGAACCAGATTCAGTGTTGTATAATTTTACTCTTGTTCTACGACAGCACTCTAACGTGTTTATCAGAAGATGTTTAGTATAATTTATAAATATTATGTTTGAATTTTTCGGAGTCTTATTTCGTCAATCCATTTAGTATACATATCAGTTAATTAGACCCATCGCATTCATATTGATCGGGCTAGATTGTATCAATCGATTGATTATTAATTTTATTATTTTCATTCGTTAGTGCATATGATTATACATCAAAAAGCTTTTTTCTATATAGTTATATTTTCCAACCAACCAGCTTATCTTGAATACATAATATTGTTTTAATCCATGGTAGTTTTTGAAAAAAAAAATTGATAAAACTCAAGTGATAACAAACAAATAAATGGCCAAAATTCTTAACAATGATGGTAGAATTAAAGAAAAAGAAAGGGAAATTAGAATAAAAGGATATTCTGAGTAATGTTACATACATACAAACCATCAATCAGTCTCATATCGGGGTAGGCAGAATAAAAAGAGCGCCAGACTTCCCTTACGCGATATACATCTTTCGCGCAGCTCCTACGATTTCTCTTACTATTTACATTTCCTTCTTTAAAATATGATGCACTTGATTCAACCATACTAATTTGTCTTCGTCTACCACTCATATTTACACCGTTTATTTGTTTTATTAGCCTTTCTTAATTTATTCGTTCCACTTGCCAAAACCAACTTAGAGCGCTCCTAGTCCCCAATTACTTCTGTTTATATTGTATCATACATTGTCAATTCATGAATTTTTCTATTTGCACGCGTTCCTAACGCATTTATGTGGCTCTTTTCAGTATTGATCCACATCCACGTTTCACTCCCATACATCAAAGTTGGTACAAAAATACTGTTATGGACTATATCTGAATATATCTGAATATATCTGAACATCTGTGCAGATTTTGATACTCTTCGGTCCGAGTTTGTGTTTTAGTGTCCTTTCGACATTTTTTCTTATCCCTACACGCCACGCCACGCTATACGCCATTCAACCTCCCTCGTAACTCTTCCATCATCTGAGAAAATACTACCTTAATAGCAGAATTGTTCAACGTGCTCTAATCTTTCATTACTCATCCACATATCGTAATTAATTTTCCTGTAATTTGAGTTCCGGCATTTATTTTCCTGTGAGTAATGTTATATACTTCAATTATCTTTTAAACGTAAATAAGGATGCTGCATATCTGAGAACTCTTGAAAATTCGTACTACAGTCGCGTCTTCTGAGGTACAAACGAAGATGTGTAAAATGATGTGTGGTGTATTCAAGGGTGTTATTATATTATTATTATTTTTTCCTGTTTAAACCATTATGTACTCTATATATTGACATTATGTGTTCTTAAAACTGAGAATTATCGCCGATGTACGATAAGTCCTTTTCAGTACCTTGTTTATGATTGTAACCAGATATCAGCTCATATGATCCATTAAAATAGTACATTAATAATTGTATTGATTACCAATAGTCATATAAAAATCTATATGAAAAACAAACCTGCATATAAGTCATATCAATAGCGTGCCTGGTTTTATCATCAGGCAATTTTGAACACTTGAATTTTCTCAGTCCGTGTCTGGTTGTGATTGACATGAGATTTGAAGTTGTGAAAACTTTCGAAGCGATGCTTGATCGAAGTATGTAAACTAAGATTATTCTTTTGATAAAGTTTAATTCAGGACAAAGTTTTCAACGAATTCCGTGCCCTAGTTTGTAAGATGCGAGACTGCCATCTATAAGTAACGGGTTCGTTTGCCATACTCAAAGAACGAAAAATAAAAAAAAATGATTCCAGTTTGGTAACGATCTCTATGGCAAAGTTGGTAAGATACCTGTCTTCCAGCCCGGGATTTGTGGGTCCAATTCCCTTTCAGATTTATATTTAAAAACAAAAAGGATTCCATTCTGGTTTTCACGAAAGGCCTCGTTATCATCCATCTGGGGGTTTGTAAGATATTGTCAGATGGCAATATGTTATTCAGGTTGAACTGTACACAAAAAAGTGTAATATAATAAAACAACACAGTTTGTCTGGTAACAATGTTCGCAATAGTCGAGTACATGTGCGAGTATTTTTGCCTCTTCACGTAACGAACCCCGAGTTCCGTCCTTACTTCAGTAGTTCTAAAACTCGAAGAATTGATTACTGAAATAGAAATAAATTTGTCCCCAGGCCACACTCTTCAGTATATCTTTCTTACCAATTTGGATGTGCTAAAAGTTATCATACAAAATAAGAAAGGCAAGTTTTTCCTTCATGAAGGTACAAATCCTAAGCCAACGAATATATTAAGACATTTTTGACGTGTTTTTTAGACATGAAAAAAATTCCTAGAGATTGAGGATTTTTGTGAATTACTCGTTTGTTTGTTCCTGATAATATTTTTTAAGAATCTTTGGCGTTTTAATATAATTCAAGAAAAATGTTACTGTAATTTACGTAAAAAATGTCAAGGGAAACTGATTTCAACTTCCATTATCTTGTTCAAGAATTGAATTGTATTCCTCAAACGAGCGTACAATTGTTAAATAAATCGCCTTGGGAAATGTATCGTATTGTTTGGGGACTACAGCAGGTGGTTCTGAAAATGCGCTTTTGGATGTGCATTTGAAAATACTTTTGTTAAAAGTTTCAAGAGCTCAGTCTATCGAATCGTTAAAATTGATTATATTGTGCTATACATAAAGTAAACCGATTTAAATGGATTTTTTAAATACTAATTTTATCAATTTACCCCGACACAAAAAAATAGCATTAATGTATGTTTGTATAAAATACTTAAAGCAGTTAAAGTTATTAATTTAAAATATTCGATATTTTACGCATATGACCATCGTCCGACTCGATAAGGCTGTTCCTTAGTGAGAAGTCATGGTAACATTTTTTTGTTATTTTGATTCGCCTTTGTGAGTGTGTCTCATTTTCATGAAATCGTCTGGGGAAGTATATTTTCAAGGTGTCTTACACATAGAAAGATAAAAATATGAATATTGCAGTAGGAAATAATGTTAACGGCGCGATAACGGGTAGGCTTATTGCAATGTGACAATATCATCAAACCCACCAGAAAGATGTTTTAAGTTCCTTTGTTGAAAACCAGACGAGTATTGAACCAACTAGATGTCAAAAGAAAAACATTTTATTCATTGAAATACAAATACAAGCTTTACCTTGGCAATTACGAGTATAAGTTTTCCTCTTGTTCTCATATGATACTTATAAAACTACTTTCCCACTTAAGATTTTCTCGTTTTTTTTGTTAACAGTTTGTACCCATGCAGATATTTTAAAGTTGGCATCCATGGAGACGAAACGCAAAGAGTAGTATGTTTTGGAAATATTAGTTCATTATGGTTGATATATGATAACTATTAACGCAATATGTTAGAGAAATCATATAAAGCTCTTTAAAAAGGGTTCACCTGTAATTTTTGATAATTAATAGCAGTATAGACATTCTGAAAGCAATCAACATTCACGGTTTAACCCCTCAACGATATACATGTATTTACATAAGATATCATAGCTCATGATTTCCATTCACTGACATGAAGGGTTTTGAGTCTCAGTTTTACGTTTATGATACTTTATTCTTTAAATTGTGTTATCCTTTAACCCTGAGAGCGCTACGAGAAAAAAATATAATTGTCTATCTAGTGCTGAGATATATTTACGATTCGGACGTTCGTGATAAATATTTATTTTAAACAACAAAAAAAACAAAAAAAATATATTTTTACAACATAAATATATTTTAGAATATGTACCCTTGTATTCTAAATGAATGATATTCATTTATAATACAAGGGTAGAACAAATTTCTTCCACTGCTATGGCAGTGCGCCGATCTCTCAGGGTTAAATTTTGTTAAGTGACAAAGGCATTCTGAAATAAAATTCTTCTGATTGCATCCTCAATGTCTCAAATCGGATGTTTAAAAATATATTAAAACTAAATCCAAGTAAAACGGAATTTCTCTGGGTGGCTTCCCCTCGTAGATAATATATTCTTGATGGGGATCCGTTATCAGTCATGGGTGCTAGTATTTTTCCAAAATTTCTTGGGGATCTTTCTTAATACTAAGCTCTCTTTCGATACACAAGTAGGTTATACGATTTCTTTGGACTTCTATAGTCTTAGGGTTTAAATTTGTATGATGATTTATTCCAATAAAGGAAATAAAAATAATAATTAATTAATTTGTTGTTTCAAATCTAGATTATTGCAATTCTATTCACTCTTGTATGCCTCATTCAAAAATTTATAGATTTCTCAACGCAGCTGGTTAGCTTATATATGGTAGACAAACCAATATACTGTTATTTTAGTCCGCTTCTAAAAAATCTACATTGACTCGAGTGTCGCAAACGGATCGATTTCGAACTTTGTATTTAAGTTCCTTATGGGATGCCTCCATTGTATCTTTCAAATATGTGCCTGAGAGATGTTCCTTCGGAGAGAAGTAGATCTTTGAGATCGATTTCTTCTTCATCAAATAAATTTATTATTCCAAATTGATTCAATAGGGTGGGTTATTAATTATAGAGCTTTTGCCATTTGCCAGTCCTATGGCGTGGAATGGTCTGCCTCTTAATTTAAGATATATGGGTGGTGTGTACGGCTTTAGGAAACACTTAAAAACAACACTTTGTGAGAAATCTTATCAAAATTAATGATTTTATGTGATCACTACATGTATACACGTATATGTACTTTATACATGTGTAACTATTAGATACCAAAAGATGTACAAAGGTTGCTTTGCAGTTCGACTTTCCATGTTAAGTTTTTTGCGTTTTGGTTTGGCGTTAGCCAAACCGGAAAGAATAGGATATAAAGGATTTCTACTCACGGTTGTGGTGTAAGTTCGACGTTGGCGTGGATAACAGGATTCAGAGATCTCGGCTAACAACAGGTAACCCGTCGTGCACTTCTCGTGGTGGTCGCGGTTGGTCACGGGTAACTCGGCTCAGGTTTCGGCGATGAAGCGCGTGCCGGCGACTCGGCTAGCCCGGATTTGAGGTCTGCTCTCGGCGATGGTCTACGAACAAGTGGACGAGACCGGGCGAAATCGTCGTCGAGACAGCGGTAGCCGACACACGCAACAATAATCTCCAATTCAACTTGTGATAATACGCTTGGCGGGGCCGGGAACGAAGACGATGCGGCCCGCGCGCGACAGGGCCGGGATGATGACGATGCGGCCGCGATAAAAGAGCGCCCCCACATTCCGCGTCACGTCATGGCGTGATCATCCTGGGGCGCCGGGAGGACCTCCCACGGGAACCGGGCCAGCTTTGCCACCGGCCTTCTCAATTGTCCACTGGCTGTGTTTAGGTCCACCACACGTGTCACTCCATCGCTGCCTGGTTTGGTGCGGGTGATGCGTCCGAGTCGCCACTTCAGTGCCGGCAGGTTGTCCTCCTTGATCAGGACGAGCTCTCCGATTTGAGGAGAGGAGGATGGTGAAAGCCATTTGGAGCGGGTTTGAAGGGTGTGGAGATAGGAATTAGTCCACAGGAACCAAAAGCGCTGAGAGATGGCTTGTATGAGCCGAAATCGTCTGAGTGTGGTCAAGGAGCTATCGTCGAAAGACGCTTCGGGCAATGCAGTTAATGGGCGGCCTGTGAGGAAGTGGCCAGCTGTAAGGGGTTCAAAGTCTGAAGGATCAGAGGAAAGAGGGCAGAGAGGTCTGGAGTTAAGGACAGCCTCGATTCGTGTTAAGAGTGTGGTAAATTCCTCAAAGGTCAAGTGCTGATCACCTACGATTCTATAAAGTAATTGTTTTGTGGATTTTTTTGTTTTTTTTTGTTTCATGGAGACCGCCAAATGATGGAGCTGAAGGTGGGTTGAGCAACCACGTGATGTGCTGAGTAGTGAGTTTGTGAGTGATTTTATCTTCATTGACTGAAAGAAATTTCTGTACCTCCATGAGCTGATTCCTAGCACCCACATAATTTGTACCACAATCGGATCGGATGAGAACAGGCACACCGCGACGGGAAACGAACCGTTGCAATGCTGCGAAAAAGGCGTCCGTGCTGAGTGAAGAGACTGGCTCCAGGTGAACCGCCTTTGTGGAAAGGCACACAAAGATGCAGAAGTAGGCTTTCACGAGTTTTGCGCTTCTCAAAGTGCTGGATTTTATTAAGAAAGGGCCAGCAAAATCCGTAGAGACCTGAGAGAACACTGGCTGTGGTGTAACTCGATCCGCGGGAAGGTCGGCCATGTATGGAGCCTTGGGTTGAGCGCGACAACGAAAACATTGGACGCATTTGTATACTCGATGCCTGATGACACGGCGTGCTGATAGTATCCAGTATTGCTGGCGTAAGAGTGCGTGTAGTGTGTCGGCACCAGGATGGCAGTGTATTTTGTGGTAGTGGTCAATTATAAGATCTACAAGTGGACTAGAGCTCGGAAGAATGAACTGATGTTGGGCGTCGTATCTGAGTGGGGCGTGAGAGAGACGACCACCTACTCTCAACAGGTTTTCTTTCAGAAATGGTGAGAGTCGCTTCAGTCTGATTGTGCAATCCCCCTTAGTTTGGAGTCGGTGGATGTCTTGGGCGAACGCATTCTGTTGTACAGAACGGACCCAGAATAGAAGGGCTTCCTTGCGTTCACAGACCGTCAAGGGACCAATGCATCGTGCAGTCTTAGTTTTCCGACAATTGTCGATGAAGCGTTTAATGTAGCCTGTCACTCCCACAAGCTTTGTTAATGAGCTGAAACGTGTGAGCAGATCAGTGTTCAAGTCCGGCACGGCTATGTGGGCTGTTACCTTCCTGGCCCTGAGTCCAGGCAAGGCATGGTGTCCCAGGGCGGGGGGAGTAATTGGCCATGTATTTGGTGGTTCCTTTAGCCAGCTGGTGGACCACCATAAATCGTGTACAGATAGTGATTGAGCCGACATTCCTCTGCTAGCGCAATCTGCAGGGTTAAGGGCTGAAGGGACATGCTTCCACACTAGATTGCACGAGTTGGAGGTGATGTTCGTGACTCGGTTAGCCTCAAATACTTGTAGGCGATGTGGCGGTGTGCTTAGCCAAGCCAGTACTATGGTACTATCTGACCAACATATGTGCTGTCTTAGTTGGATGTGGGCTGATAGCTGAGTTGAGACTCTAGTCATGAGCTGAGATAAAAGAAGGGCTGCTGAGAGTTCGAGTTTCGGTACGGTAAGACGGTTCTTTATTGGGGCGACCTTGGACCTTGCTGCAATGAGGTGGACATTTACGTGACCATCGACATTGGTCTCATGGAGGTAAGCGACGGCGGCATAACCAGCTTCTGAAGCGTCTGCGAAGCCGTGCAGTGAATAAACGGAATTGGGCTTGTTTTGACAGATGTGTCTGGGGAGGCGCAGAGCTGAGAGCTGAGGAAGATCCTCTGAAATGTCTTGCCACTCCATCTGAACTTCTTTGGGAGTGGGTTCATCCCATTCAAGATTCAGGGTCCACAGTTTCTGGAGAAGGAGTTTTGAGCGGAATATGACAGGAGTAACCCACCCATTTGGGTCATAAAGTGAGGCTATTGTGCTGAGAATAGATCGCTTAGTGATCTTTCCCATGGGAGGCAAAGTAATGCGGTAGGTGAACTCGTCCGTTTGAGGAATCCACTGTATCCCTAAGACCTTAATGGTGGGAGAGTCTGGGTTGATGTCAAAGTCCTTAGGTAGATCACACTGATCATCTGGGAAACGCTCAAGAAGGTTTGGTGTGTTTGATGTCCACTTGCTGAGCTGAAAGCCTCCCAGAGCAAGTAACTCAATCAGCTCCCTCTGCAGCGCTTGAGCCCCTATGACAGTGTCATCCCCAGTTAGGATGTCATCCACAAAGATGGACTTAGTGAGGACCTTAGCGGCTCTTGGGTAGTTATTACCTTCATCCTCCGCGAGTTGGAGAAGAGTGCGAATTGCATGGTAGGGACTAGACCGGAGACCATAAGTGACGGTTGAAAGGGCGTAAGTGAGTAAGGGTTGATCTGGTGAAGACCTCCAAAGTATGAGCTGATACCGTCTATGATCTGGGTGAACAAGAATGTTTCTAAACATCATTCGAATATCAGTGCTGAATACCACAGCATGAGTTCGGAAGGTCATGATAACATCAACAATGTCTTGCTGCAGAGGTGGGCCTGTGTGAAGGCAGTCGTTAATACTGACACCATTGGAACTCCTACAGCTGCCATCGAAGACTGTGCGGAGCTTCTCTGAACCAGCCTTGAATATGCCATGATGAGGTATATAAAAGTGAGCCTTACGATTGAAGGTACTTGGATGACAGGGTGACATGTGACCCAATTTGATATATTCCGTCATAAAGTCAATGTACTTTGAGCGGAGGGACGGGTTTTGTTGGAGTTTCTTCTCCAGGTTGAGAAATCTGCGTAAGGCAATGGCATGTGTATTGCCTAGCTCAGGTGCATTATTGAGAAAAGGCAATGTGACGATATATTGCCCTGAGGGATCGCGAGTAGTGGTAGTGCGGAAGATTTCTTCACACTGATCTGGTAGCGAGCTGACATTGTTTTGGGACGCGAGTTCCTCTGATTCCCAGAACCTCTCAAGTGCCTTTTGGATATTTTGTGCTGATGCTTCTGATTGTGAGCCGCAAGTACGGGCTGAGTTTGGGTTGGATTGCTTTTGAGTTGAAGCGCATGAGTTGGGAGAGCCGCAATTAAGGGCTGAGTTTGGGTTGGATTGCTTTTGAGTTGAAGCGCATGAGTTGGGAGAGCCGCAATTAAGGGCTGAGTTTGGGTTGGATTGCTTTTGAGTTGAAGCGCATGAGTTGGGAGAGCCGCAAGTACGGGCTGAGTTTGGGTTGGATCGCTTTTGAGTTGAAGCGCATGAGTTGGGAGAGCCGCAATTAAGGGCTGAGTTTGGGTTGGATTGCTTTTGAGTTGAAGCGCATGAGTTGGGAGAGCCGCAAGTACGGGCTGAGTTTAGGTTGGATCGCTTTTGAGTTGAAGCGCATGAGTTGGGAGAGCCGCAATTAAGGGCTGAATTTGGGTTGGATTGCTTTTGAGTTGAAGCGCATGAGTTGGGAGAGCCGCAATTAAGGGCTGAGTTTGGGTTGGATTGCTTTTGAGTTGAAGCGCATGAGTTGGGAGAGCCGCAATTAAGGGCTGAATTTGGGCGTGATGCCGGTGCAGTATTTTGGTCTTGAATAGGTCCCAGTAATGCAAAGTCAAAGATCGTGCCGAAGGCTTTAGGCCTGCCGGGCCCCAAAGAGACCTTAGTACCATCCAAAACCTGGCCAAGAACATCAGCGCCGAGTAGGAGGTCGACTTGAGCCGGCACATTAAAACCCTCATCTGCTAGGGCAATTTTAGGTGTGTCCATCATATGACTTATATGTGGAACTTTGTTCAATGGTAAATAACCAGTAACACTCTTTAAAACATGAGCTGTAGCCGTAATCGTAGGTTTGTCATTGTGTGTAGGCTTAAAAACAATTTGAATCGATGCCTTTGAGTTTTGTATGTATTGATTTCCGACTCCCGCAATTTTGAGTGACGTGCGCTGAAAGGGCAGGTGCAAAATTTGAGCCATGTGGTGAGTTATGAGCGTCACCATGGATCCGCAATCCAGAAGTGCTCTTGCTTTGTGAAAATGCCCATTTACATCTGCAATCTCTAGCGACACCGTTGGTAATAATATTGGAGAGTTATTTGGTGTCTCAAGCTCGGGCTGAGCTGAGCTGTTGGTGAGTGTTTCAGTGTGTGTGGGCTGAGTGTTTTCATGTTCCTGGTGTTCTGTTATAGTTGGTAGTCATAATTGTGGGTCTTGCTGATTATTTTTTCGGGTTGGCGGCGGAGACCTATATCCTGTTTGAGACGAGCGCTGTGGAGATTCACGGGCTGATAGCCGCCGAGGCCGCTCTCGGGGTGACAATGGCCGAAATTGGGCTGATGATTGCGTCGAAGATGACGTACCAGGGTGGTGAAGGGAAGTGTGATGCCTGTCACTCTTGCACTCCCGGCACGACCCCGTAGTTTCGCAATCATTTGCATTATGAGGTCCGAGGCAGCGTCGACAACGACCGCTCGCCGCGACGAAATCCCAACGACCTTGAACGGGCTGATTTTGATAATTTAGGCACGCCATTAGTCTGTGGCCCCTGGTGTTGCACCAAGGGCAGAAAGTACGGTCGGTCGTTGGGGTTGTGGTGGATGTTTGGGCCAAGTAAGCTGGTTGAGAAGATTGAATGGACCGAATCTGCGGTCTATGTGGAGTACGAGCACGTTGCAGGGTGGGTGACCGTCCGCCTGGGCCATAAAAGAGTGGTGAGGGCTGGTGAATGTGCTGATTAGATGTGCTGGCTCTTTCTGTTTCAACACAACGTGCATGTTCTTCAAGAAACGTGATTAAATGTTGAAGGGTAGGCAGACGTTCATCCGACCCGTGCCTACGTTCGAATAAAGAGCGGAGTTCACCTTTCAGTTTTCGTACCAGTATGGATACGAAAACGTAATCACACTCTTTAATGGGCAGATTTAAATTTTGTAGTGCTGATTGAGCTGAAACGAGGGGGTTTAAGAACAGCTGACGGATATCTGAGCGGGATGTGATAGTGGGAAGCTCCAATATGACATCCACAAACCGGTCGATGAGTACCCTGCGGTTTTCATAGCGCTTAGTCAGAATGGCTAAGGCCACCGCATAGCCCTCATTGGTGATCTTTAGGTGAGATATCATGCTAAGAGCCTCTCCACTAAGACTCGAAAAAAGGTAATGAAGCTTCACTGCATCGGAAAGATTGCCGATTTGGTCCGTCAAGCTCTTAAAAATGGCAATGAATGACGGCCAATCTTTCAATTTTGAAGAAAATTTAGGAAGCTCGATTTTGGGCAGAACGGAAGCGGGTATAGAAGATGTTGAGGGCTGAGAAGCCGATGCAGTCGGTTGTGAAGCGAAACTTGCTTTGGCGACAAGCATATCTGTGTAAGCATCGCATGCTGCACGATAGTTGTCGGTATATTGGGTCTCCGTCTTATCATCGAGATCGGTGGAATCCAATATTTGGTAATACACGTCATCCAGCCTACTTTTGACCTCATCTGATTTAGAGAAGCGCCCCTCAAAGTCAGCAACGGAATACTTCGAAAAGTCACCTGAATTTATGGCAGATGCAATGTCTCTTAGTTGCGTTATTGCTCTGTGGCTCTCACGAAACTTCGCGGCTTGTGATTTTGACGGCATTTTGAAAGAAAAAGATAATGCTTTTGTAATGTGTAATAATTTTTGTAATAATTTTGAGAATTTAAAAATGAAGCACAATGAATAGACGAAGAAATAGTGAATGAGGAGAAGAAGTTATTATTGGCACGTTGATAAATGAAGTTGAGATTTGAGATTTAGCAGCAATTTGAAAAGAAAATAATATTTTTGTAATAATTTTGAGAATTTAAAAATGAAGTACAATGAGTAGACGAAGAAATAGTGAATGAGGAGAAGAAGTTATTATTGGCACGTTGATAAATGAAGTTGAGATTTGAGATTTAGCAGCAATTTGAAAAGAAAATAATATTTTTGTAATAATTTTGAGAATTTAAAAATGAAGTACAATGTTTAAACGAAGAAATAGTGAATGAGGAGAAGAAGTTATTATTGACACGATTATAAATGAAGTTAAGATTTGAGATTTAGCAGCAATTTGAAAAGAAAATAATATTTTTGTAATAATTTTGATAATTTAAAAATGAAGTACAATGAGTAGACGAAGAAATAGTGAATGAGGAGAAGAAGTTATTATTGGCACGTTGATAAATGAAGTTGAGATTTGAGATTTAGCAGCAATTTTAAAAGAAAATAATATTTTTGTAATAATTTTGAGAATTTAAAAATGAAGTACAATGTTTAAACGAAGAAATAGTGAATGAGGAGAAGAAGTTATTATTGACACGATTATAAATGAAGTTAAGATTTGAGATTTAGCAGCAATTTGAAAGGAAAATAATATTTTTGTAATAATTTTGAGAATTTAAAAATGGAGTACAATGTTTAAACGAAGAAATAGTGAATGAGGAGAAGAAGTTATTATTGACACGATTATAAATGAAGTTAAGATTTGAGATTTAGCAGCAATTTGAAAAGGAAATAATATTTTTGTACTAATTTTGAGAATTTAAAAATGAAGTACAATGAGTAGACGAAGAAATAGTGAATGAGGAGAAGAAGTTATTATTGGCACGTTGATAAATGAAGTTAAGATTTGAGATTTAGCAGCAATTTGAAAAGAAAATAATATTTTTGTAATAATTTTGAGAATTTAAAAATGAAGTACAATGAGTAGACGAAGAAATAGTGAATGAGGAGAAGAAGTTATTATTGACACGATTATAAATGAAGTTAAGATTTGAGATTTAGCAGCAATTTGAAAAGGAAATAATATTTTTGTACTAATTTTGAGAATTTAAAAATGAAATACAATGAGTAGACGAAGAAATAGTGAATGAGGAGAAGAAGTTATTATTGGCACGTTGATAAATGAAGTTGAGATTTGAGATTTAGCAGCAATTTGAAAAGAAAATAATATTTTTGTAATAATTTTGAGAATTTAAAAATGAAGTACAACGTTTAAACGAAGAAATAGTGAATGAGGAGAAGAAGTTATTATTGACACGATTATAAATGAAGTTAAGATTTGAGATTTAGCAGCAATTTGAAAAGGAAATAATATTTTTGTAATAATTTTGATAATTTAAACATGAAGTACAATGAGTAGACGAAGAAATAGTGAATGAGGAGAAGAAGTTATTATTGACACGATTATAAATGAAGTTAAGATTTGAGATTTAGCAGCAATTTGAAAAGGAAATAATATTTTTGTACTAATTTTGAGAATTTAAAAATGAAGTACAATGAGTAGACGAAGAAATAGTGAATGAGGAGAAGAAGTTATTATTGGCACGTTGATAAATGAAGTTGAGATTTGAGATTTAGCAGCAATTTGAAAAGAAAATAATATTGGAAAAATATTAAAAAACTTAATATTTTATAATTTATAATAATAAATAGTTCATGTTCAAGAACTGTGATGCTTCCCCCAAAGACATTTTGATAACATCTAATAAGTGTTAGTCGACCCGACCCAGCTTGCAGCAATAATTTTTACTGTTAATTTTTAAAATATACCGATGATAATTCGGTTTAAAAATAAACAAAACATGTCACTTATTTGAAAATAACTCGGTGATTTAAATATTCTTTGAATTGAAAAAAAATTAATATGTACCCGCAATAATTTATTTAGTTTGAATTTTGAATAATGGATTATTAGAATTTACAAACAACATGATACACGAATATTGAGGTGCATATTCGCTTTGTCATGACACAAACTTTGAGGAATTTTTTTTTTTTTTTGTTCTTTTTGAAGGGAGAACTGTTTTTGAATTTGATTTTGAATCGGATTATTAAAAGGCGGCTGTAATTGATTTAGCTCGAGATAGTGGTTCAGTGGACTGTTTTTTCATGGCTATGGTTACGGATTGGAAGGACCATATGGTTTGGCGTTAGCCAAACCGGAAAGAATAGGATATAAAGGATTTCTACTCACGGTTGTGGTGTAAGTTCGACGTTGGCGTGGATAACAGGATCCAGAGATCTCGGCTAACAACAGGTAACCCGTCGTGCACTTCTCGTGGTGGTCGCGGTTGGTCACGGGTAACTCGGCTCAGGTTTCGGCGATGAAGCGCGTGCCGGCGACTCGGCTAGCCCGGATTTGAGGTCTGCTCTCGGCGATGGTCTACGAACAAGTGGACGAGACCGGGCGAAATCGTCGTCGAGACAGCGGTAGCCGACACACGCAACAATAATCTCCAATTCAACTTGTGATAATACGCTTGGCGGGGCCGGGAACGAAGACGATGCGGCCCGCGCGTGACAGGGCCGGGATGATGACGATGCGGCCGCGATAAAAGAGCGCCCCCACATTCCGCGTCACGTCATGGCGTGATCACGTTTTCTTACCAAATATGTGTTTTTTCTAAACACTGACAGAAGTATCTAATCTAATGGCCACAGCCACTACCTGCCTATCCTAACACTGAACTAATATGTATATTTATTTTGTAATATTTTTAATCTGTCAACAAAAGGGGATTTGATTCCCAAGTCGGAGCGCCCTTGAGAAGAGTTTGCTCTCTAAACGGCGCTATATAAATTGTCCTTTTATTAATATTATTCAAATCCCAAGACAATATTTGGTGATTAGTTATGAAAAGGTATTTTTTTTTATTTTCAAATTTTTTAAATATATTAATTTATTTTTTAATAATCTTGGTGATTTAAAAAAAAATATACTGACCAAAAAATCTGAATTACTCGTATATAATTTTTTTGCGAACTCTTTTGTAAAAACTGGAAACTAAAACCTTTCAAGGGTTAAAAGTTCTGTCAAGTTGACATGGAATAACTCAGTTTAAACTTTGTGTAGGGGGTTGCACATGTTGTCTTGTGTCTGGGCGCAAATGTCTCACTAATTCCGTGACTACCTTTTTGTTTCCTCACAGACAGTTACACATGAAGATATTAAGGAATGGTTAAGGTCTATTATTTATTTCAATTTGTTACATCTCTTGCTTTATTTTTATAAATCCTTGTAATGTGTCTTCCTTGAAATTCAATACTTTCATCCCAGTTGAATTTTTTCGCGAGCAAAAAGGGGAAATGAAATATTTTCTAGCGAATTTTGAAATTATTTGGATTATGTTAGAGTGAGCTTGGGTCAAAGAAAATAAATGACGTGGAAAATCTTTTATCGCACAAAACAACAGTAGAGGAAATTTTTGGCGTCAAATCTTTTCTATAATATTTCTTATAATGTTTTTGCTGAATATCTGAAAATGATTTTCTATCATCAAATATTTCTTAATTTTTAGCATTATTATTTTTTTCTAAATAAAAAAGGATTACAAGTAAAAAACATTGTACGAGTATAACATATAACATGGATAAAATATAAAGCAGGTCACATTTATAATTTTTATTCTCCATTTGAGGATGATGAATGATTGTTTTTGTATTGTTTTATTTAACATTTTTGCTGTGTAGAGTTCATCCTTGTAAATTTATTGCCATGTGACAATCTCATCCGACCATTCAGAGATTATCAAACAAGCCTTAAGTAAAAATCAGACTAGAAACCTTTTTAAAATCTGGATATCAACTTGACTCGAGCCCGTAAATCCGGGTTCGAAGACTTATCAACTTGGCCACAGAAGCCGTGTTTATGAAAAGAAAAAACAATTATTGAAATTTGATTTTAAAATATCATGAATTTTGTTGGTGATATTTAAAATTGTCTGTTTTATTATCTGGAATGTATATTTTGTTGGTGATATTAAGAATTGTCTGTTTTGTTATCTGGAATGTATATTTTGTTGGTGATATTTAGAATTGTCTGTTTTGTTATCTGGAATGTATATTTTGTTGGTGATATTTAGAATTGTCTGTTTTGTTATCTGGAATGTATATTTTGTTGGTAATATGTAGAATTCTCTGTTTTGTTATTTGGAATGTATATTTTGTTGGTGATATTTAGAATTGTCTGTTTTGTTATTTGGAATGTATATTTTCATGTGATGAGTGAGTTGAAACGGACGTTGAAAAATAGTCATTATACTTTGACAGCAAAAAATATAAAAATAATAAAATTATTAATTGTACCCACCTTGATGTGTAAGAGTAAAGCTTGGATTTTGCTGAAGGACTAAAGATGCTGTGAAGATGCGTACACTCAAGAAATTTGTAGTTTCAATATACATATGATGTTTTGTAGATGTTTTGAAGACATTAGAAATGTATGCACGGATAAATCGATTATTGTAAGTAAGATATAGAGATAATGAGCAACTAAATAAATTCTTTGCACATTTACGACTCAGAAGTCCCTGCGTTGAAAAGGTAGGCCGAGGAAAAATGTGACAGGGTTAAGTGGACTTGATTTTGAAAGAAGGTCAAGTGAGAAGCACGGATAAAAACTTTGGATATAAAAACGTGTAAAGATCTGTTTTTTCTGCCTACCTCACAAGAGACAAGGTGATGACATGTATATGGCGTTTTGGTAAAGATGTACGAGTACAAGTCATCAATTAATTATTTGTCAGTTTGAAGTTTTGCAACACCATTCCTGAAATACAGACCTCAGGTAATTTTTAAAGGTAATCTTTGAATACATAAATTATTTATGTTTTGCAAAACTTCAAACTGACAAATAAGTAATTGACGACTTGTACCTCTTTACCAAAACGCCATAGATGTATATTCAGCAATTTTAGGAGACAATGTTGAATGAAAAATTAATATCAATAAAAATGTTTGAATGGAAAACGCATTAAAAATTTGAATAGTTTTTAAGGCCAAGATTTTCATTCATAAAGCATACCTTGGAAAGTGGATTATTAAAAATGTGTATTTTGTAAAGGTGAATAGTAATTTAATTACGTCCAAAATATATTTCAAAAATTTAAGCAGTGTTTTTTTGCTGAGATTTTCCCCCTAAAATCATGGCTTTAATATAAAATTTGCTGAATCTGCAAATATTTCCCTTTCTGATGTCCTTATTCTCCCAAAAACTACCCGAAGGAGGTTATCTACTGCGGAAGTGATAAAAATCGTGACGAAAGATTAAGCGAATCCCTTGCTCTCATTAACGCGTAGCCTTCGGCCCATCAGCTTGAAGCCACTGTTGAACTATTCGAACTGTACGATCGATTATTTCCCCCCCGATTTGTTTGGAATTAATCCCTGATGATAAGGTTCTCAGAGTAACTATTTCAGGTTCTTACGAGAATGTTTAAAATATCTCTTGATAGTTGCTGAGACTTGGCTTTTTGAGAATTTCTGTTTCTAATCTATTTCTTGATTGGTTTTAGTCAAAAACAGTGTATTTTTCGTCATTTTAACGTGATTATTTAGTTTTAGCAATTATTGCATAATATTTAATAAATTAATGGTCTTTATTTTTTGTTAACGTTAATTTTCTCAAGAAAATTCTTTGTCTGCCTTCAAATTTTAGAAATATGGGTGACGTGTACGGCATTATGAAGACAACCCTTTTTGAGAAGTCTACAGAGGGGTTTTTGTAATTTGCCTTCCCTTGAAAAGTTTTCTGCAGTGTTCTTACCAAATATGTTTTTCTAAACATATGCAGATGCGGAGAAGTTCAAATCTGATGGCCGCAGCCACCTCCTTCATATTCTTAGACTCAACTTGTTATTTTTTGTAATATTTTTAATCTGTCAATAATAGTGGGTTCGAATCCCAAGCTAAGGGCGCCTTTGATGAGAATTGGCTCTCTAAATAGTGCTGTATAAACTGTACTTTTATTTTTATTATTATGGTTGAAACAAATAACTAAATGGCAATAGGTTCCTAAAATTCTATTGCACAACAAGATATATATTTTGGTATGGCATGCCCTTGAGACGATAATACAGGGCAATGAAAAAAAATGTTTTTGTTGTATACAATTTCAAGGATAATGGTGGACAGTGTTTTAATGTGCGGTGAGATATATTGATAATATGGCCACAATAAAAAGAACTTGTGACGCCCGTCTATATTGCTCCCACACAGAAGGAAAGAACAATAGTTTGTTATTTTGAAAGAGAGTTTGAAAATGTTCTTGTCTTTTGTGTAATTGTTTTCGTTTATAACTGTGAAATGTGTTAATACTTGTAATTGTGAAGTGATAATTTAAAATAAATTTAACACGTGAGTTTGTTAAATTTATATTTGTTGGGCCGCGGTGAAGCTTAATGAAATTAATATTTTTGTACAATTTTGACACTTTGGGTTTGTTGTGTTTCAACAAAATTACATGTTTTTTTGCTGTGAGTTGTTAAATCTTACAAGCGGTTGCATCTTCTAATTGTTTCTTTTTTATGTGTGAACTGTGAGATTCAGAACAAGTAATGGAGCGAGTATTATGGGTGACATATCATATTGTTTTTTGTAAGAATATGTTAAAATTTTAATAAATAAAAAAATATATAATAAATAACTAAATACAAATCCGATATATAAATGAGTTCGTCAATATTTCCTGCTCCTTTTTTCAAGTTTTTTTTTAAATTGATCGATTTTTAATTAAATTAAATAAAATTGATGGATTTTTTTTAACTTTAATAATACCTGATCGAAATCAAAACAATCTTCCCCAGTGCTCGGCTTGTTTTCGATGAGTTTTGGTTTTTGTCAAGGGTTTATTAAAATTGCTTTATCTAAGTTTATATAAGGAATATTATCAGGAAACTTAGTAAATTTGTTTAAAATAATTTTATAATTTAGGTTAGTCAAGTAATTATGTAAACTTTTTCTGTATGGGGTGCTATATTATACTCCTTACACATGTGCTGGGTCTAACTTCTCTTCATGTGCTTAGCGCATACCTTGCAAGTTCTGAAGGGTTTTTCTTTTTTGTCAGTTGATGGATTACACACAATGTTAAGATACGTTCTTTGGCAATCTGTTTTGAGGATCCTACAAATTCCTTATTCTATTTGGAATCAGAGACTGTAGTCGGTCTCTAGATTTATGTGTCAAAATCTACAAGATCTGACACTTCACAGAATATTGATGATGTGACATCATAATTCATGCATATTTTCATTGTCCAAGGTATTGTCCATATTAGAAATGCGGAGACTCGTTTACATGCAGATTTTCTTTTAAAAACATTTCCTAAATGCTAGTGATATATCCTTTTTTGGAAGAAGTATTGATCACGTGAAAACATGGGACCGATTAGTTTATCACGTTAAAACTCGGGATACAAAGCGTATTGTATAAGATTTTTTTTAACAATTTTGTCCATTAGTTTCTTTTAAATATTTAAAAAACGAATTAGTACAAAAAGTATGTATTGAAAAATATATAAAATCAATTCAAGTCCACATATGAATCAAGGTTGATATGTTGAGGTTTTTTTTTCTAAAATTCTCAGCTAATTTTTAAGAGCCATTAAATATAGTTTATAGCTTAACCATTTCTTGAGAGAAATATATCTGTTTTGAGTTGAAATTAAGTCCGCCTACCGGGTCTAAGGTTTCACAGTTCAAACAGTTTCAAATATGACGAGGTAAAGGAGAAACTGTTTTTAGCGACCCTTCAACTTTCAGTAAAACAATATCTTCTATTTCAAGAAATTTATAACTTACCAATATCTGCTACTTATCAAAGTAAAGCTGCTAGACACAGTTAAAAAATCGCAAAAAAATATTTAATCTCATGTTATTGTGCAATATTTTGTAATTGTTTAATATAAAAAAAATCAATCAAACAATAGTGGACTTACAGCCTACGGGTATAAATTATAGCTTCTGATATGCTACGGGTATAAATTATAGCTTCTGATATCTGATATGCATAATGCTATGAACTTAACTCGAACATAGTACTTATATTTTAAAAATGATATTTTCTATTTAATATTAAATTAAATTTCAAACTAAAAGTATCCAAAACACGTGATTGACACATGGCGTTGTCACGTCATTATACCCATTAAGTCACTCGGTACTTATAAATATAATAGTAAAGTGTTCGTTGAGATGACGTTTTGTCTATAATATTTTTGATTTATTGTAAATCATTAATGAAAGCATCCATTTATCGGTCAATAAACCTATCAATATTGTACAAGCCCGATTATTTTCTTGGTATATAATTTTTTGTTGTATTACAATTTTTTTCTCATAAGACTTTTATCTGATATACAAACAAACATTATGAATGTACTTGGCCGCTACAATATAGTACTTGTAGTGTACTCTTTTCAGTAAAAAAATAAAAACGGATGAAAAACGTAAGAACTGACGATATCAGTTTGATTTACTAAATTATGTGTGGTTATGTGTCAACAAATAAATACATCTGTCAAATTTCGGCAGTTGTTATGACACAAGCTAAAGGTAAAAAAACATTAAAATAAATCTATCTTTCTAATTTGCAACTTAATTTTTTTAAACAAACTGAAAAATGTGTGAAATGGCCCTTTCCAATGTATGCTGTCAAAACAGTGAACATCGACTGGACCAAATCCCAAAGTGTTTAACGTATAAATAAATTTAAAATAATTTTGTTTTTCTTGCGTCATGAAACATTCACAAATTAACAAATTCGCACCCAATCACTAACACAACACAATCATCATCCAATAATAAAGATGATTTACGTAGCATTGTGTCATTATAAAGTATCATCTATTTTTAATGAAAAAAAGTATCATTCAATAAATTTTGGAAGAATAAGGGTGGTATAATATAAAATAACTAGTAATAATTACCCATCAATAATGACGGAAGTAAATACTTTTTCCAGGGAAAATATCACCAGTTATAAATAAATCTTAAATCGTTTATCCAAGTTTTCGGTTTTTATTTTCTAAACTTGTAATAATCCATTTATAATGACCGGAGTACATTTTTTTCTTCAATATGACGCTGTATTTGTATTAGGCTGCTCCATATTGTCGTCGTGTTGCTGCTTCTCTAAAGTCTAGCTTGATCGTTGTAATTGTCGTCGTATTGCTGCTTCTCTAAAGTCTAGCTTGATCGTTGTAATTGTCGTCGTATTGCTGCTTCTCTAAAGTCTAGCTTGATCGTTGTAATTGTCGTCGTATTGCTGCTTCTTTAAATTCTAGCTTGTTCGTTGTAATTGACGCGATCATATCTTTTTTTTATCACAAGCAGTTTTTTACAGCTATCTTATAATTTTGATATATACTCTAAATAATTTTTTGTCTTACAGAAACAGTCAAATGGTATTTTTTGGTATTTTTTAACAAAATGACGAGTTAAATCCATTTCCGTAATGAAGCTGGAAATTTTTGAAAATGTAGACTTGAACGAAACTCAGATCAGAGTATATACTCATACGAGTATTTTACTGACAGAAAACTTTATGCTCGTATAAACTATTAACTACCAAAACTAATTTATTTATATAGTAACAGTATAAAGCGAGTGAGAGCTACTCGTATGTGTGAATGTTATAATAGTGTTAATATTATAAATATTACAATAGAAGAATCAAGCATTCTAACTCATGATGTATTAATAATAGATGATCAAGATGGATTTAGAGCTACACGCTCAACAGAGACGAACTTGGTTGTTTTCACCAAGTATGTAATTCAACAGAGACGAACTTGGTTGCATTCACCAAGTAAGTAATTTAAGTATTAAATAAAAATATACAAATAGACTGTGAATAAAGTAACTTAGCAAGGGCATTTGATAGAGTTAATCATGGTATACTCTTTCTTAAATTAAGGAAGTTTGCCTGTGATTTACCACTTGTTATCCGCTGACTATTATTGACTTTGAAAACGTTTATTTCATATCGAATATTTATATCTGATCAATTTCACGTTAATTCAGGCGTTCCTAATGTATTAAATCTAGAGCCAAAGTTTTTTTCCTTATTTTCATAAATGATGGGAAAAATAGTACCACTCACTAAAATGTTTTAACTATTTGGAGATGACCTTAAATTGTTCCTAAAAATATCGAGCATTGATGACCTTAGGAAACTCCAGGATGATATCAATTACATATAGGTATATGAATGGAACACACGTAACAAACTCTTCTTTAATTTTTTATCATTATCTTATGAATGGTCAACAACTGTCTAAGGCGGATAGAACAAAGGACTTGGATATTTTATTTGAAGGTAGCTTTTCATTTGATTCGCAAATCAAACCAGTCTGCAAATAAAGTCAATAAGATGCCTAACTTTGTAATTCATACCACCAAACTATTAACAGATAACTACATACTCTGAATTTTATATAACTTTTTGGTAAAGTCATTTGGAATATTGCTGTATATATAATATGGGCGTATATTGCTGTATATGTAATATGTGAGTGCCCACTCATGCTACAAAGAGTTCAGAAATATTTCACCATTGTCACTACATGAGAAAATATGTATTTTGCCCCTGGCTTTATTTAAATTTCTTCTAATTGGGGATACTTGGTTATGGATCATTAGAGAGTGGAATGTCTGTTTGATTAGGTGTCCAGTTTTTTTGTTTGTTCGGGATTAATCTAATGAACCCATCTGTCTTGAACAGTCGTGGTTTGTATGTTCCGGAAAATTATCTGAGATAACGCACCCGTAGATTGTCATATCAACCTATAAATCGAAGTAACCTGCCTTTGGAAATGCCGATAAGGAAAGCAATCACACTTTTCTATTCTGTGTCCTCAAATAGATGTTTTTTATGTGTCGCTCAGCTCCTTCAGGAAACATCTTTTAAAGGTAGTATAATACTTTAAACCATTTATTTTTTTACATCGTTTAACGTGCCATATTTTGTCATAATATTTTAGTTTAACATAAACATTTTTATCATGGTTTATGTCAAAGAAGTCTATAACTTTTGAATGGTTTTATCCGTGTTTTTTGTAGTTTTTATATTTGTTATTTTATATTTGCACAAACTAGGGAAACCTGTAAAGCGCAAAGTATTTTAAAAATAAACCAATACACGGTGTTTAATTATAACTATTTTAGCATTCAATATTTATATTGTACTGTTCTACAGTCAACTTATTATACACGTAATCTTATCAAAAGTGATGGCTGTCAAATAATATTTGAAAAACAAAAATGTTTTAACTAAAACATTAATTACAAAAAATAACTAAGAAACTGTGACTATGGTAACACTTAATGTTACGTATGGACGTAAGTAAAACCAATTTTATATGGTTTGATAATAATATATGTGAAACGTCTGATGTTGCTTCTAACTATACGCAAGTAAATTATTACTATGTTTTTTTTTTATTTTCACTGTTTAATTTTAAATACACGTAACAGATAAGTTTGCAAGGGTGAAACCTTGATTGCATTTACTAAGAGTGTCATAAGAATTTAAAGAGTTATAGTTTATTCTTGTATACAAAATTGGAATGTAATAATTATTTAGCAAATAATAATTGTGTTTAGCAGTTTTATAGCGTCTCACGTTATGTTATTATATTCACAAAAAAATATTCTACTTTATTGTGTTGAAAGAAGATTCAGTACTTATAATGAAAAAAATATTATTGACGTGATTCAGTCACGAAAATAATAAACGATTAAAGATTTAGAAAAATAATGTATACAAGTAGTAAAGACGATATAAGAAGCTTAGAGAGAAACCTAGAAAAACGTGGCACGACCCTATGAATCAAATTATTTGAGAAGAAAAGGGCATAAATAATATGAAAGTATGCACTACGAGATGTATGGCCGTGGTAGAAGTGAAATATGTGTGGCAAAGTAGAATAAAGTGGAGATTCATTCTTTTTACCCATCCTAATAGGGAAATTTTATGATGACGATGACTTAATTTTATTGTATTGATCTTTCATTGTTTTTAATACTACCTGGCTGGATTATTTCAACGTGGCAATCTCTTCCAATCAACTAAAAAACGTGTTAAACATGATTTAAGTAAATAAACAGACTAGAAACCTTTTTTTTTTAATGTAAGTATCAACAAGAATCGAATCCGCCATCCCCGGGTCGGTAGACAGGCTCTTATTAACCAGCCCTCTGAAACCGTCACGAATAACGTAATGTGATTCATACCTTTGTCCTGTTAAAAAGGATAACTTAGCTTCCTTTTGTTTTTGTCTTGTTTCATTACCGTTCACGCAGTAAGAGTTTTCTTCGGCATTATAAAGACATAAATAAATTAAGCGAAAATAACATTTGAAATAGTAATACTTGTAAATAAAAAAAAGTTTTAATTCTTTCCCATTTAAATCACAGAAAAAAGTTAACGTATTTGACAATGTGTAATTTTTATGATATACAATATTTATTTTATAAAAGTATTATTTCAATTTTTTTTTCATCCAAAAAGTAAAAATATCAAACATGTAGGCTCTGCTCTCATGTGATCTTATTCTAAATAGCATTTATTGTTTTAATACTCACACAAAATAGTTTAACAATATCGACAACAATGCTGAAACGTTTCCCTTGAAATAAATCTGTGTAAATGTAAATCGTGGAAGTATTTACAAGCTTTGAAATAAAAGCTTTTTATTTATCGAAATGTGTTCCCCAGAATTGATTGTTTTATCGCTTTGAATAACTGATTAAGTTGTTGGCTGTTGCTTGTTTAATTCTTGTTTTACACGAGAAGTAAAGTGCTAAAATGAGGGAATTTACATCGTTGGAAGAACTAATTATGTAATTAAAAGTTTCAAACAGAAGGCGTACTGTTTGTTGAAAAATATTTTGGAAGGGATCTGAAAGATTCAATATACGAGTATTAAGTATGATCAAAAAGTTTTCGTTGAATTTTTGTAATGCAATGCGCCTTTAATGCAAACTGGTTACTCACTATACATAATTATTGCAAGTCAATAATTTATGCAGTTCCACTAAAGAAAAGTCCTCTTCATCCCTAATCACTAATGCGTGATATGGCTAATTCCTGCAGTAAATTCAAGTGAACTGTGTGGTGTAAATATGTATTTATATTTTTTGGGACAGCCTATATAGTGATAACGAAATATTGAAGTATATTTCACAGGTCGATAAACTCTTCGGTGTACTAAAAATAATGTCGGTCCTTGTTCGCTCATGGAATAAAAAAATATATTCATTTTTATTTAAAATAACAGAAAATTAATCAATATTTTCACAAAAATTTTCTCCTACCGAGAATTCCAATTCCCAATTACTAGTTTGAATCTCATACATAGACAGTTCTGTAATTTAAGCGTTAGTGAAAAAATAAAGCTCTTTTCCTCAATCAATTTAGCCACCATCCTCCTAGTGTTGAATTTAATATGTCCACATCCGAGTCAGTTAACGCATAGTACTCTCGGTATATTCTTACTACTGGGTCATAAAAGCCGATATTACTTTTAAATGTAGCTATGCTGAACAAAGGAAATTTTCTAGGAGAGCGAGATGCAACACTTAAATTAACACGCTCCTGTGCTTCAGATAAGTTCATAAGACCATTTAAGACTTTATTCATAAATTCAAGATCAAAAATATGTATGTCTATGAGCATCAAATGATTGATTATCGAAAAAAGACAATCTATCACTGTACGACCCAAGAACACTTCCTATGACCCATTCCTATGACATAGGCACCTAAAAAGACAACCTATCACTGTACGACCCAAGAACACTTCCTATGACCGCTTCCTATGACATAGGGACTTCAAAAATACAATCTATCACTGTACGACCCAAGAACACGTCCTATGACCCCTTCCTATGACACAGGCACCTCAAAAATCTCTAAATAAATCAGCGTTTAATATAAAGTTAGCTTCTTACTAATAACTCATACTCGTACAATATCATCAATGATGAAAAATTCTTGAATAATCATGTAATTCTCATTAGGAATCCTAGCAATCTAAAGGTCCGTGTCACCTCGTTCACATGATGATAAAATGTAAGACGAGAATCATAATGGACACCAAAGTCTGTTCTTTCATCAATTATGACAAATTCTTGAATGATCATGTAATTCTCATTAGGAATCCTAGCAATCTAAAGGATTTCTCACTATCTCGTTTTCAAGATAATCAAATGTAAGACGAGAGTTGTAATGGACAACAGGATCACGCCTAATCTCTGTGTTTTGCAAACGTTTGACTATTAAGTGTATATTATGACGTTGATTCGATTGTTTGTCAATGTAATTTTCTAGCACTTATCTTTGTTAAAGCACATATAATTTTAATGACACCACCACAAAGCGAATCGAGGTCCATTTGAAGCATATTTATGTCGTTCTCGCAAAAAATCATTCGAACTATCTTTAGATCATCAACGTCAGTCAAATGCAAGCAAGAAGTATGAATTATAACATTTATTTTACGTTTAAATTGAAGAATGAAGAATAACACTTATGTTCAGTGAACTATAATACTGACCATTTAAAAACACCAAAATGAAAATTAACAGCAAAACACTCGTATAAACTTCGCCTGATATATGTAGACGCTGTGTTGAATCGGCATAATTGTGGTAATTAACAGCTCGAAAATGAAAAAAAAAACAAAATGGGTCTGCAACTTATTCTCAGATTAGTGTATAGTTTTTGTCGCAGTTTGATTAAAAACAAACCGCTTTATTTGAAATATCAAATTAAGGCACTTCAATTTTTTATCGGTAGAATATTAAGACACTAAATATTCCATGGATAAACATTGAAATTCCTTTTAAACTTCATGATCCTTTTAAAACATCTCTCATTTTGCATAACGCGCCGTACTGATCCCTACTTATCGTCAACCAGGATCCTTCTTTGTAAATGTTATGAATTTGTTTCTAATTTTATATTTAAAATTCAACATTCACCTAACTTAAAAGAAAAAAAATCTAAATATAAGGGAATAACCAGACACAAATCCACAACATTCTCCTTATACATAAATTACAAAAGGAACAAAGTTTTCTATAATACACCTTTCTCTTTGTAAAAAAGTTTCCCCTTTTAATAATTATGTACTGTCACGTATGTATAATAATGTAAGCAAATATATTTATACATTTTAATACAATGTGGCTCTACATTAGTGTCAAACAGATTTCTTTCATCTTCCCGGTGACTGTTGTAAATATGATGAAGATAAATTACAAAGGTGGAATATCCTTTCAACATGTCAGTTTGCCTAAGGGTGGATAAATATTTTATGTTATTTTGAAGCTTTATGACCAACCAAAGTTTACACAAAATTATGCCAAATGAGAAATGTACCTAAATATATCAATAAATATTCAAGTTTAATTTATTCATATAATGATTCAAAGCATTAATTTTCTATTCAAACCATATTTTTAAAATGTTAAAGAATTGAAAGACTCCATTTTCAGTTGTTTAGTAGAAGACTGGTAACTGATAAAGTAATAAGATACCTATATTAATCTTTGAACATAATTCGATGAATAATTTCATATCCAGAAGAGCCTGAGAGCTGAAACGTACGTAAAGGCATTTTGAAAATGTTAGATTAAATCTATAATTGTACAACACGGTAATTAAATCAAAAGCAACATATTCGACTGAGTAATAAATAATGAATTTTGGAAACAATATTGAGTGATTTGAAAACAAAGTATTCACGATTAAATTAGGCCCGCATTAGAATGAAGACTATGAAATAAAATGAAGATTCATTCTTCGTCTCTAAACCTTGGATCGCTTATGGATAATGCAAAGAATCGTCAGAAACGTATGGGAATCTAAATCTTAGATAATAAATAAATTGCTTTATTTATCCAGGTACAGATTGATGGACAATATACTGAAAAATCTCCAAAGGAGAGTAGATTCGAGGAGACTGGGCGTATAACTGTCAAATGTGAAACGTAGTCATCATGGAGATCACAGTTCTGCGAGATTTGGCCAACCCATGGGCCAGTGGAGGCAAGGCAGGTAAAGGTTAAAACAATCTAGTCACAAAAATCTTCATTGAATCACGTAACTTGTATAAGTAATTATTTTTCCACGTATCCTGGGCATGAACGACAAGATGCATGGATGTGGATTGTGAGTGTAGAGATCTCTATCCTTTCTGCGTACCCAAAAGGAAAATAGCGTGATGGTATGTTTGTAAGTAAAATTTTCTTCAAAAAGATTTTCGAACACCGTTTTTTACAGATGGATAATGGAATCACTTTAAGAGTGATTTCGGTCACTGAATTACACTAGAGAGAGAACTCAATATTCATGGATTTTTGAAAAATATGAAACGTTTTTGTTTCTAAGTTGGATTTATTTATAAGGCAATCTTGTAAAAGTGACGACTCTCTTTCCAATTTACACGTAAATTCGCGTCGATAGATCAATCATTTCCTATCATCAAATTCTTTTTTGACGTCGGCTTTGATTTTTAAATTTAATTTTTCTCCCAAGTTGTGAGCTTTCAAAATACTTTTATTACCACCTTAATACAAAAAGTCTGATTTATATCAGATCAATTTAAAATGATATTTGTTTTAAATTACCTAAAATTTGTTTGACATTGATGTACACTTATCTTTAAGGTAGCTCTAAAAACATTGTTAAATTTTTTTGAGCAATTCAGAGTAGTTTATTATAAGAACAAAGCCTTGAAATGTATTTTCGTAACATTCACCTGCCCTGATGATTGAGAGTATATTTCAGGGTTTTAAAGCGATAGTTTGTATTTCAAACAGATGCCATTCTCAAAAGAGATGAATACATTTTAACGTTTTGGTGTGTCGTGAAGGTGACAATGAACAAATCCGTGTGTATTTTTTATTCTTGTAATTAGCATGATTTAAGATTTAAGAACAAGTCATAAAATTTGTGTAAACCACATTTGTGTAAACCAAAAGACTATGATTTGAATTCAAATAACACATTTATTGATAAATATAATACGACGAAAAAGATACGGTCTTGTCACCCAAGGATTGTACATATGTTACTCGTATGTGTATAATATTATGGCATATTATGAATAAATGATACTTTGTTTGAAAGAAAAAGAGTTGGAAATTACCTCCATTGTCTTGTAGTTCTTGCGTTTTGTGTAATTGTTCTGGTTTATAATTGTGCATTGTGTAAATACTTGAAATTGTGAAGTGATAATTGAAAAAGTGTGTGACAGGTAAGTTTGTTAAATTTATATTTGTTGGACTGAGGCGCAGGGACAATCTTAGTGGATGCAGCTCGGACTTATTGCATCGTTAATGTGTGAATTTCGTGGGTGTAAGCCAGCTTGGATCAAACAATGAGCTCAGTGAGATGGCTGCTATAAAACCTTTATCCAGTGTAGAATAGAATTATATAAATACGATAAAAAAATAAGTATGAAGCTTTTGCAACAGGTTCAAATCATTATATTACAGAAACGAATACATTTTTTTTATTTAATAAAGTAATATACTGTACATACATTGGTCAAAAACTATACCTATGTATGTACAAGTTTGTATTAAGGGGGTATTCTACTAAATAAAAGAAAGAAAAGGTTTATATTTTTAAAGTTTAGACCTTTGAAAATATGTTCTTAAACGGATATTTTAAAATTCTCCATGTTTACGAAGCTAAAGCTATAAATGAAGCAGTAATTACGCCGCACCGGTATAATAACAATAATCTCAAAACTTTAAACGGGTTTTTCTCGAAACTACTTTTTTCGACCTGGTGGACATAACATCTTAAGTTATATCCAACCGATTGCCTTCAAATTTGGTATGTTACTTTGATAAATATTTTTATATCGTCCCTAACTTGTTTTTAGTTTTTTTTTATTAAGTCTGAAAAAAAGCTCGAAATTCACGCCTCCAGAGTAGAATACTAAGAACTAATCTAATTTATATATAATAACTACTTACGAACTTAATTTTAATTTCCTACATGTTATTTTATTTTTATTAATCTTAATATGTAATAGAAATGAAAAAAACGTTTCTTTATACTTACTAGGGATGGGCGATGCGAAATCCACCTAAATTCATATTTCCCCAAATTTGTCATCCTTGTTTCTCCATAATTACAACTCGTAGAAGATAAAAAAAAATTGCACACACATAGACAACATTGCGTGCAAATGTGCCAATTTTTATTTTTAGAGCAATTAACTTATTCAAACATTGTATAATTGAGTTTTTAACACATTTGATTACAAAAAAATGTTCATGCAATGGAACGGTCGCTCGTTAAATTTCGATACAATTTTTAATGATAGTTTCAGCGATACAGACAACAGGTAAAAAGTTAACAATTTATTAAGTTATTTATTGAATTAAATACATTTTATACGGCATTCCACTTTTCTGTATAACATGTAAAATATGCCAACTCTTAAACTTCTGTGATTTTCAAGAAATAAGGTTTGTTAATACCGAAATAAAGTTTGGTGGGCTAAACTACTTAAAAATATTTTAAATTTTGAACTTGAGGGTGTTGGTCCACTTCCAAAATAGTGAGTTCAATCTAAGTCTGGCTTTTAGCTTGGAAGTTATTTGTTTCATATAATTAAAAATAAGTACTTAGAAAAGTATACACGAGTATTTTGTAAGTGTCCTAATTGTCATTGTGATGTGTTATTAGTGTTTTAGAGATTAGTACATTAACAATCTTATCAATCCTTCAGAGATGAGAAGAGTTATAATCTTATAAGTGTTTAAGTGATGAGTAAATTAATATACGTAGTAGTGTTAGTAATTT
Source organism: Odontocerum albicorne (assembly GCA_949825065.1). Lineage (NCBI taxonomy): Eukaryota > Metazoa > Arthropoda > Insecta > Trichoptera > Odontoceridae > Odontocerum > Odontocerum albicorne. Next base: position 17,810,169 of record OX463838.1, read on the forward strand.
TATTAGTTAGAGACTACTAAGATTGTTAATATAATAATATCTAAAACTACTTTAACTAATTTATTAGTGTTTTAAGATGAGTTTACAAACAAATTTCCCAGTACTTTTTAACGATAAGTACATTAACAATATTTTAAGTGTTTTAGAAATGAGTATATGTTATTGACAATTTTATAAGTGTTTTAGAGATGAGCACTTACATTTTTTTTTCTGATTAGTTCTTTTATATTTATGTATTATCGTTAAATAATATAATGACGAGGCTCTATTTCTTAGTCATTTTCATTTTAATATTAAACATACTAACAATACTACGATATATTTTGTATGCGAACTACGAACTTAAGACCTTCTTCTGCCGTGAAGCTGCGTTTAGGAACTACGTATGTCATCTAAAGAATTATAAATTTACCAAGAAATACAAACTTAAGACCTTCTTCTGCCGTGAAGCTGCGTTTAGGAACTACGTATGTCATCTAAAGCAGTGTTCCCCAACCGGTGGTCCGCGGCCCGGTGCCGGGCCGCAGAAACTTTCCGCCGGGCCGCAAACAGTATGCCAAATTTCAAGAAATTCGCCATGCATAAATATTAAATATAGGATTTTCATCCATGTCCTCAATAAAATCGAAACAAAGGAATAGAGTGGACGTGAATGCAGCACTTCGTCTGTCAGAGACAGCACTGCAACCAAGAATATCCAATATATTAGCAAAGATGCAACAGCAGGTTTCGCATTAGTTTGTTGCAAAAAACCCATGGTTTTTGTTAAATTTCAATTGTATCAGACAATGTTACAATTAAAATTGTTTAACTGTTATATGTATATTTGTCAATTATAGTTACATATGTCCATCTGTCACAATATAAGATTTAAAAAATATTAAATAAAATAAACATTTTTATTTCAGTATTAGTGGTCCGCGAAAAAAATTTCCTTTTTTACCGGTCCACAGGTCTAAAAAGGTTGGGGAACACTGATCTAAATAATTATAAATTTACCAAAAAATACAAACTTAAGACCTTCTTCTGCCGTGAAGCTGCGTTTAGGAACTACGTATGTCATCTAAAGAATTATAAATTTACCAAGACATACAAACTTAAGACCTTCTTTTGCCGTGAAGCTGCGTTTAGGAACTACGTATGTCATCTAAAGAATTGTAAATTTACCAAAAAATGTATGATTACCCTTTCAAGGGCATTGGTGTTTAATATTTTCTCCATTAATAAACTTATTTTCCTCATAAGCTTAAGAACAATCAATACTTTTACGAGTATGTCTTAAATATCTCTCTTATAAAAATAACAGGTTTAATAATTTTATTTCAATATGTTTACTCTTCAATCTGAAATACGCGTATAAATAAACAAAACTGATAAAACATTTCAATTTATAAGCTGCTTTTTAATTTTTAAAAGGTATTATTTTCAATTTAAATATTTATCAATTTAAAGCTTTTCTGACTTGAAGTATATTTAAGGGGTTTAACGAAACCAAAACTTCAATGAATTATGTGAAAATATCCTTGTAGAAAACAACAGTTATATGATTAAGAGCCCTATTAGTGTCACATTGCTTAGGTTGGTGATTTACTTAGGCAGTTTACTCTTTTTCAGTTCTCAAAAATATTATATTTATATAAAAATTAAAAGGTTTTCAAACATGTTTTATTCACACTGGATGAGGGAACATTTAACAAAGTCTGGACTTACAATGAATTTTTAGATACTTTTTACTTCCAAAGATTTTTTTTTATTGTATTAACTTATATAACTTTTTGATGTTAACCTTGAAAGAATATCCTAAACAAAAAACATGGTTTCGGTTTAAAATAAATTCAAATTTCATTTAAAAAACTTTGACGCATTTTATTCCTTGTTCTCTGGCTAAATGAAAAAAGTTTTTTTTTTTCACAAAAGACAAATTTGATTTTTAAAACATTATAATAATCATACTCGTATTTTCTTATTAATTTAGGGTCTTTCATCTGGGTCGTTCCTGGATTTGGGTTCCGACCACTCATGTCTCGGTTGATGCTATTTTTCCATGGCTTACTAGGACGACCTCCTCCTCTATTTCTATGGACGTCCATTCATAGCGTCTGATTTCCCATACATTAAGCTGGTTTCCATTGTATATGTTCATACCACTGAGACTAAGCCTCTCAATTTTAGCGAGATTAGGGCAACTTTCAAGGAATCTCTCATTTATTAATTCCTTATTTTGTCTTGATCAGTCTTGCAATCCATCGTAGCATTTGCATTTTGGTAACATGACATTCGTTCGATTTTTAAATACGATGAAATAAAATATTTTTTGATTTTAGAATTATTCAGTCACTTTTCGTTTCATGGTGAATATGTTTGTGTTAAGATTATTCATATATGATACGAGTATATCTCCAATCAGATGTTAAACACAGTGGCACATGCTTGTTAAGATGTTATTCGCATGTGAGTATTTTGCTTCAGAAACACCATTTGAATGAATAGTGTTTAAGTTATATTTTTGAATACTAGATATCATATATACGAGTATATTTAAATAGTTGAGACTGATTTAAAATATAAAAAAACGTTTTATCAAATCAAATTTTATAATACACCAAGAATTACGGTCTGATTAGTATGTACCAGAGAAGTAATACAAAATATATTTTTTCCAAATTTATTTCACTTAAATACGAGTGTATACCAATTCGTAGATTGTACATATAACATTTGTTAAGAAATTAGATTTAACTTAATTATGTCAAATTATAATGACCCAGAAATGGCAGTAAATATTATTTATAATGGCCATAGTATACTAAATATTCCAATAAACGTTAAAAGCATCTCCGGATAGCTTATGAGAACTGGTCTCAGTGGCCATTTCTAAAGGAGAGGATTTAATTATTCAGGCGCAGTACAATCCTCGATTGCCGCAACAAGTTTAAGACCTGTTTGAAATGGTAATCCCATCTCCTTAGATTATGCCTTAGCTTTGAGGGAGTCCTTTTACTTCAAGATTGATCATCTATTTCATCTCATTCTCAATACAACTTTTACGTACATGGTATGTTTAAGTGTAAGTATTATTATTAAAGACGCCATATGTTTTATAGTAATTTTGTAAAGTGTAATATACCTCAGAGGTTCAAAGATTTTTACGACTGTTTTCTACTAGTTTAAAATATTTTTCAGATTTGTTGCCATGTTGAGTAACATACCTATAGACATCTGTGTTTCAGTATCGAAAGTATTTTTAAATGTATTTTTTTGAGAAATCGATTCTTGATAAATAAGACAGACGTTTTGGTCAGTACGCAAAAAATGGTATAATATTTTTTTAAATATTATCTTCCATAAATGAAAGAAAATAAGAGTACTTTCAAAAAATTAATAATGTAACAAGCAATTTTAGAGAATTAACCGATTCTGTAGGAAAAACTCAGGCAAGATTAAGTGAGGAGAGAAGACGCAACTTCTGGTTGAAAAACTTACGCGAGTGGTTTCATTGTAGTAATTAACACATTTTTGTTCAAAGCTGCTGTCTCGAAGCCACGATGCCTGTCGATCTCGGATGAGGAGAGTAATTTATAAAAAAGGGGAATATAGTTAATTGAGTGCAAATATTATGAACTAAAATGTATCATTGTAAAACAAATATTTTATCTACCTGACTGTGTAGACTTATCATAAATAAAGTTGTCGCGTAATAAAGATACTTTCAATTCAAAGAAATATTTGAAGATATACCATACTGCATGTTGACGTCGATTAAATTATATTTTAATATCATACACAATACAACATGTATATTTATCATCGTTTCAATGGAAATATGAACCACAGATGTTAAGTAGACATAAATGCAAATGACCCTCATTTGTAGATTTACAAATCCATGACTAGGCGAGGCTTTTGACTAAGTGGTGTCATTTTTTAATCACTAATTTGAAATATTTGTCCATACCAAAACATTAGAGAAACTTACACTCCACATTAACATCCTTACAATTTTTAAATCCTAAATTTTCACATACACAATTTCGACCTCATAAGAATATTAATAATCTCATCAAAATCATCTCGAACAATTTTTCATCACACACTAACAAATGTTATATACTCGCATCAGTCATTTATTTGTGTTACATGCTTATATGGATATTTCGAAAAGGTCCTCATTCCTCGCTCTCCCATAAAGCATCTTATTATATTACCCCATTCCCTCGGGGCTATAACTCTTAGACTAAGGAACTGAACGCTAATTTGTTTTATGTATTGTAGGGTTTTCTTTGATTTTTAACAGTACCTAACAGAAAATACATAAGACTAGATTTTTTACGCGTAAAATGAGAAAAATTGACATTGGTAAAATGTTAATTTCGTCAGAAGTGGTTTCATTGATTAAAACAGCTTTTCGGAATAAATCGTGTGTTCGAATCTCATCCGTTGAGTTGTAGTATTATTACATTATCTTTTCGAGGTTAGGTTTTTGGCGCAATTTTTTTTTCATTATTCAAAATATTTGGTTAAATTGCAATTTAATTTCAATTTTCATTGTCATTTTGATGGTATAGATTTTTTTTTAAAAACTAATAATGCAATATATTATGGCACAGGTAAAACAGTTTTTGTGTAATAGTCAGAGGAGTTATTTTCTATAATCTCATAAGTATAAAACATTTTGGATGTAAAATATTGAAATTTAACACTTGAGATGTATTTGTGACGAGCTAAGATTCAGATTTTTATTACGAATAAAAAAGGTTCCTTAGCAGTCGAAACGAATTTTAAAGGGACCGTTACTCGCTTAGCATGAATAAGTGCCCTAAAATGGCGACAAGCGTAAGGTGTTGAATCTTGAACGTAATTTTACGAGCGAGGATAAATTGTTAAAATGTGATTAGTACCATTAGTTGTAATCTTTGGTCTTATATTTCATTTAAATTAATTACACATGGAAAGTTAATAAACAAGATTTAATAAAAACATTATTGATAAAAAGCTTTCTTTGTAGTTAAACATAATTTCATAGGAAACGTTACTCGTTTAGCATGAATAAGTGCTCACAAATGCCAACAAGCTTTCTCGTAAAATTTTTAATGTACATATTTTTAAATAAATAAATAAATATAGGTTTATTGATAGCAACATAGTATGTAAATAATATATTTAAATACACTTCAAAAATACATAAATGTCAGAAAATATATCCAAGAGAGAAGCTATCAAAAGGTCTGAGCTCATCTAATAACATCCCCTCAGCCAAGATACACCCCACCAATATAGTGCAAGCCCGGCCGCGAGGACACCAGATGTTTTTCAGCCCACACCCACATATGTAGTAAGGTCCGAAAATTTCCGACCGAAGAATTTTTTTGTTCAATATAGCCCCTGTAGTTTATTACATTTTTTTGTTCAATATAGCCCCTGTAGTTTATTACATTTTTTTGTTCAATACAGCCCCTGTAGTTTATTACATTTTTTGTTCAATATAGCTCCTGTAGTTTATTACATTTTTTTGTTCAATATAGCCCCTGTAGTTTATTACATTTTTTGTTCAATATAGCCCCTGTAGTTTATTACATTTTTTAGAATTATGAATATTTTTTTTAATACCACTGAAACAAATTTATTTGCATGTTTTGTTCTCATAATGGTGTAACACTGCTGAGGTCTCTTCTTTGTAACTTGAATTTTTTTCCACAAATAGCTTGTAATTTTATCCAAATCGGGAATTAAGTTTTAAAAACGGAAAAAAGTAACTAGGGCCAAGTAGAGACTGTGGGATGCGTGATTTAATTTTTGGAAACCACGGTGTTGAATTGTAGCTTTTGCAGTAACAGAAGTATGCACTGGCTCATTGTCGTGTAATCTGATGCCTCATAACAGTTTTCCTAGGCGTTTTGTTTTTATAGCGTCCTTTAATTTGTACCTTAATAACGCACAATGCTTGCTATTACTCATTGTGATTTTCTTTTTGAAGTAAATTATAATATTTTCCTGACAATCCTAATAAATATTACTATAATTTTTTTGACCTTGTATCACCTCGGCGTTTTTGGGCCGTGGTGATCCCGGACACCGTGTTGCAAACCATAATTTTATTTCCGAGACAAATGACTCAATTATTTAATTTTCTATCCCATCCGAGACTATTAAAATTTTATTCTTCTTCTTCTTGATGTGCCCTGTCAGGTCCCCCCGACGTTGGCAATCACTCTGGCGAAGGCTTCTCTGTCTTGCGCGATCCGGAACAGCTCTTCCACATGTCTCATTCCGGTCCAGTCTCTTATATTTCGCAGCCAAGACGTCTGCCTTCCTCTCCATAGTGATATCCTGGGAATGATAATCAGGGTGGTTTCCCGTTGCCTTCCCTGATAGGTGTTTCTGTAGGGGTCACCCTCCCTTAGCCGGGGGGGGTCCGGTTTTATGGCGCCGGACACTCGCACATTCATCCTCTCCTATCTGCTATGGCACTGATGGTAATATGCCAGTGACCACATTGCCCAGGGCTCGCGGGGCTTAAGAGGCCACTCGTGGACGCTAGGAGTAGGACTATTGGTAGTGTTGCTGATGGAATGCAACTATGGCGTTACGCGGTATTTTATAGGCACACATTTTCCGGCAAAACATGCACCACCGCGACCCTACCAAACTTTGAGCCCCTTTTAAATTAAACTTTGAGCCCCTTAAAAATTTTATTACAACATTCAATACGCCGTTGCCTTTGAACAATACTCAAGAGTTTTGGCATTTCTCTCGTGCTCACATTATTCATGCCAAGATGGTCTTGCAGAATTCAAAGCATTCTGAATAGCAGAATTCAAAACCCATTGGAAAATCCGCACCTCGCTTCTTTTTGTTTGTTTTAGTCTTGTATTTTGTAACAATTGCTCTTACACTATTATAACGGTTTCTGGAGTCAGTGTTTCTGCTGGTCTGCTTTAAAGAGGGTTATCTTCAATCGATTCTTTGTCAAAACGAAAATGTTTACCCCGAGCTCGGAGAAGATTTTCTGTAAACAGTATCTAAACATCTTTAAATTTCTGCCGGATTTTCCCTTGTTTTAAAGATCTTTCCCAAACAGTAGATATATACAATTATAACTGTTAGATTGCCACATAATTGTTACAATGTAATCGGTAACCTTTTTCTTTACTTTTGATCTCATATTTATTAAAATTAATTAAATAAGGCTAGACGATAAAATAGTTTAATTAAAAAAAAATATTTCTATAGCTAATAAAAAGCTACCTTCCCAATTAAAAAAAAATAAATGGGAACGTTATTCGTTTAGCATAAATAAGTGCCCTTAAATGGTGACAAACGTAAGGTAACATGAATGTAATTTTACGTGCAAAGATAAATTGTGAAAATGTGATTGTAACTATTATTTTTAATTTTTGATCTCGTATTTTGTTTAAATTAATTAAATGAGGAAATATTAAAAAAACGTTGAGGTACAAATATAAATTTACTTGGTAAAAATATTATTAAAAAAGTTTTTTTCGCAGTTGAAATGAATTTTAAAGGGAATTTAATTCGCATTTTTTCTAGTTCGCCATCATACTTTTTCCAATCCATTTTTTTCTCCAGACCATAAATAACTTTGTCAAATTTGTGTTGGTTTTATTATTTTTATGTTATTTTGTTGTTTTTGGTATCATTATGTCGGTAATGGATATTTTTTTTTCTCTACAACAATAATGTAAAACCCCTTCTGAAATATTTTTTCGGCTGTTTGGAAGAGATTGCTACTGTGTAATAATAAAATCTAAACTAAATGTTTGTAAAGTTTTTAATAAATTAATGTTATGATAACTTTTTAAATGAATAAATGTTCTGATTTTATATACGTGTATACGATATATGCATTTATTGCATCACGCTGTATCCCTTATAGAGTAGACAAACGGGACAGATCGCAACATTATTTTATCCAAATACATTCCCTTTGCTATCACTGTATTTAAGTATCTTGTCACGCGCAATCTGCTATTATTCGCTTAACCTTGTCTCAAAACCTGGTCCACTTGAACCAATGACGTTTTACTAGGCCTACCTTTTTACATACACCATATACTTCTGTCGTGTAAATATATTTTTTCGCTACTCATTCTCTTCATACGTTCAAACATCATTATTAAAATTCGAGACACTAGCATAAATACTGATAACTTTCATATCAAGTTTAATGTGTCAATTATTAAAGGGCATCCATAAAACGACTCAGGGCGCAGTATAACAACGCGTGCCGAACCATATTTGGTCACTTGCGTTCGTGCAGCGTACCCACCATGTTCGTAGAAGGCTGAACCCATGGTTTAATGGCCCTGATTAAGCATCGAAGAGATCGTGAGAGAGAGAGAGAGAGAGAGAGAGAGAGAGAGGGTAACACGTGTTACCAACGAGGTAATCCGGGGTGCTTTCATTCATCAAGTACCGAAGCTGAGTGGAAGATGGTCATTTATTCAAAATTCTGCTTCAGCTAAACATTGATGTGCAGCAGTGACTGGTGATTATTTTTATAATCAATTTGCCTTTTTTCTCTTCCGTATTTCTAATTTTTCTTATATATTTTTTTATGTTCTTAAGTTTTTTAAGCACAAATATGTATACGCGTTGTTTGTATTGCAATTCTGATTGTATTTATGCAATATATTAAATATACATATTTTTTTAAGACTGCACTGCATTTACTTTAAAATTAAAAAAAATGTTGCAATTAATTGTGATGTAAAATTTATATGAATGGGGTTTTATCAATTTTTTTATACTACAGAAGATGTAGAAATCTAGATTGGAAAGGAGAAAAAAAATAAGCTGTTTAAAAACATGGCAAAAATATGAAGTACTCGGACAAAATTTGAGCCCACTGAAAATATTCAAATTTCGAAAGACCAACGATAAATTATATCACATGTATGTATCTTTACGGAGTATTTTGATTAAAACTTGGCTTAGTATCCTGTTGACCTAAAGAAAATTACATGATTTATTTGAAAAATAATACAATCTTCAGATTCCAAAGCTGCAAGATTTAGCTACTCATTTATTATATAAAATATCGCAAGTTGAAGGAGGATTAAGATTCATTGTATATTGCGATGAAAGCTTTACAGTGTATTGTAAGATCTTATGTAAGGTTTAGTGGATTATATTATGAATAAAATGAATGCTCTCTTTCAAATAATTAACTATTTCGAAGATTATGAAAGAGTTAATAAATAACAGGCTTTTAAACAAACAAATAGTATGTAATCTAAATTGGATTACATATCTCCAGTTTAGAAAAATAGGAGATGTTTTATATACATTTTAAAATTATTTTTCAGAGTTGTTACCGCGTTGGGTTGATTTTAATCAGTGAAAACCAAAGGGAGAAGTACTCCCCCTATTGGGGATGATTTTAATATTTAGGGGGCGTAGGTGCACAGAATTCTTAGTGGGACGTTAGACTTTCAAAGGGGTCATTGTGATATTCATTGAATATTGTAAGAAAAAAAATCAGTCTGACCATATATAGTATAATGGTTCTTTTGTTAACATCATTCGACTCGCAAGTATTAAAGAAAGTCTATAAAAAATTCAAAATAGTGAATTTATGGTTTTGAGTTATTTCTATGGAATGTAAAATCAGTTTATGAAAAACAATAAATAAAATCTATCGTTTCATAACGTAAAAAATAAATTGAAATTTTAGTGATATTAAATTCGTTCCAACATTTTTCTTGTTTTAAGACCTAAATATATATTTTTATAGAAGAGCTTTGACTTATAAATATTTGGAATCCCTGGATTAAAATAGGCCTTCATCTTCAGGGGTTGTCAAAAAACATTATCAAATTTATCATCAGTAATGTTTTTGAAATCATCCTGAGAATGAAATCTGCAATGCTTTCGAAACGTTGATCATTATTCACTCAGCTCAATACGACGGCAAAGACATTTCTACTTAGTAGACAACCTTGGAAATCTTCGAACATACGTGTATATTTTATGTATACCATATAATACAACTGGTTATTTTGTTGTTTTAGGTGAGCCAAAAAGATTATTTAAAGAAGCTCAATTGGTGGTTTATGCTGCTAAAATTTGTCGGATAACTCCAATACGAGTATCAAAGGAGCGTTAGGGATTGAAGTTTCATTGAAAGGTAATGTTCAAACTTTGTCTTATTATACAATATTTAAAGGATTTAATTTACTAACGTGCGTTCTAGGAGCCATGATAATCCTGGGTCTCAGGTAATTTTATAATTTGGGCAGTTTGTCAGGAAGAGTTGCCAGATATATTGAATAGGGTGTTGCTTTAGGAAATACATTCAATAGGGTGTTGAAACTAATGAAGTTAAACCGAACAGCATCCAAATCTCCTAAGGTCATGGTTAACAATAATATATTTGTATCAACTTTTAAGTATGGGAGTGAAACGTGGACAATGAAGAAGATTTAATTAAGTCAAATCAATGCTGTAAAAATACCATACAGAATATATTGCGCAACATGAAAGATTTTCGGGAAGAAGAAATAAAGGGTAAATATGATCTAGTGATTGATGAAATAAGTAGAATGAAAAATAACGCTCTAAGGTGGTTTGAGCACGCAGGAAGAATGAGTGGTGAAACCTGACAAAATAAACGTATCATCCAAACGTGAATGAAAAATAAGAGTTGATCTATTTAATGAAATCTTGAAAGAAGAAAAGGATTAAAGCCTGAGAAACCAAAGGAACTGTGTGAGTAGATGTATTGTATTACAATTTCGTTATATACAGTGTAACCTTGATGCGATATCATGTCACGATTTATTCCAACCGTCTATTGTAGAAATGTGTAATATAAATCGCAAGTGAAAACCAGATTGGAACCCTTCTATCAAAAATATGTGGGTAATAACGGGAATCGAACCTTAAACCACTGAGCTGGAAGACAGCTGTTTTGCAAACTAAGCCATGGAGGTCGTCATGCATTGATGTGGAAAAAACGAAAGATATATCATGATAGGAAAGTTTGGTGCTCTGTCCTATCTGCCTACCTCGATAGGATTACAACGTGGTATTATGTGTGTATAACTTTGATTTAATATTAAACACCAGATTTTCTATTTTCTCCATAAAAGTAGAAATACTGTGAACGAAACATATTGACTAAATCCGCGCCTTATGTGTCGAGTTTGTTTGAGAAAAGTGTTTATTTTGCTGATTGTTTGCTGGATCACCAGATAAGTACGTCGGCAGTACACAGCATCCAAAAGGACTGCTCTTCATTCAATGGGACGAAAAATTGCGTCAATGTGTACAAGTCATTTTCTTTGTGATACGAAAACACCTTTAGGGGGATTAGTGAGACGTAAAATAGAAGGGAGAACGCTGATCGAATATATAAGGACAGCCACGTATTGATTTTTATTTCTGACACAACATTTGTCTCATTCTTTTAAATTGTACCATCATATTTCCTTGAAAGAAATCAAGTAAAACTGATTTGCAAGGTTATTAACCGATATCGAATTTGATGACTTTAGAGTTTTAATATACAATCTGAAGGTCAAATTGCAAGTTCTATGTATATAAAAATTCGTTTGATATTTTTACATTGTTTTTATTTTTCTTCTTCCTAAAAGTGTAAATTATTGTTAACTATATAAATAAATTTTAGATTTTTTCAAACATAAACCAAATCAATACTGATTTGATAATTTTAATTATTTATTTATTCAAAATACGAGTATACAAGACTTAAAGTGCCATTTACAAAGCATAATAACATTTGCTAAAAAAGATAAAAAGACATCGGTAAATTAAAAAAAATTAACACAATTCAGAACATATTCAGAAACAAAATCATTAATGTACAGTATAAAAACAACTAAGAAAAAAATAGTCAAATACAATCAACGGAAATACAAAATTAGGAAAAAACTTAACCAATTAAGAAAATGGAATAACCTGTCTCACAGTCAAGGGCTAAGATTGAGGAAATACCAGAGGAGAAGCATCCTGAACCCAACATCTCTATGTTACAAATTTAAAGGCAATGTCTATGAAATATGTGTAATCTGTTCGATGATACAATTCCCAGTTGTTTCTATATGCGAAAGCGATTAATATTTTTTTTAAATATCTTTGATTTTTCATCTTTCAAGACGCATTCATTCCCTTCTTGTTAAGTATTGTTATTAATGATTGATTTTGACAATCCCGTTCCATCTATTGTTGATTGTAATAAAAAATGTTTTACTGCATTCGCTTGGGTATTTATATCGCATGCAGGGCACTGTGTTACAGAGTGTGGAAATCAAAGCTAAGATGGCTTGATAGTGGGATAGATAATTACTGCAGACTGGGTGTTGCCAATTGAAGAAGGAATGCTCCTGAGAGAGAGATGTGAGATAGAAAATTATGTATGCAGCCATAACCCATCCTCTGTCTTTGGACTAATGACGACGACAAAGTATTATTGCTTATCTTTTTTAATATATATTTTAATTATGGTAAAATCTTTTCGTTTAAGTAATCAAAATCAGGGCATTCCAAGGCGAAATCAAAGATAAACGAAAAAAATATCCGTGTTTGAGAAATCGAAAATTGGTGCTCAAGGGATTAAACCGATATCGTTTGGATCGTTAGATTTTACGGTTATCACTAAACCGACACCTAATTTGGCCCCTGAAGGTTACCATTTGGTGATTGGTTTGTAAAAATGTGTTTTTTGTTTCCAGAGTAACGATCCCTGGTATTAAAACTTTTCTGGTCATTGGTTATTATTTCTTTGATTTTATAATATGTACTGAGATTTAAGAAATTAAAAGTTACACATGTTTTAAGTTATTTCATTAATCGGAACTGTTTGTTACATACTTGTTAGACGCACATAAGCTTAAATCAAGGGTACATCGATTGAACCCGTACGATGCCAAAGGGCCACCCTCATGACATCGGATCTTCCCTTATTATCTCACATTTTTAGCGTATTTGGTTAAATTGTTTTATATTAAATTTTCGTTGTATATATAGTAGAACAGTTTGGTGGTGGTATTTATATGTAGAAATCAAATTTAACCAACCAGAAATCGGTTAAACAATCCTAATTTTACGTCTTCTTGAGAATAAAATGTTATTTGTTTAATTGAACCTAAACATTGAAAAATATATACTCGTATGTCTGAAATTACTGAAGAGTGAAGAAGAGAAAGACAAGTGAATGAATGGAAGATGCAATTTTATTTGAGGAAAAATTAAGAAGCAAAACAAAGAGAAAGTATGTGTAATAAGATTTATAGATGTGAATGAGGCACTGAATGTATTTATGCGTGTATTTAAAAACGTGGTGATCTATTGTCTCTGCCATTTTTATGACGAGATATACCAGCACGTATGCATAATATATAAGTAAAAAATACTTGAAAAAAGAAGTATTTAAAAACATTGAATTAAAAAATATATATTTACATTTGAGATAATATTTTGCTTGTTTTTCATGAAATTAAATCTATCTTAACTACTTTTTACTTTATTTGAAATTGAAGTCAAAAATACTATGATAGTTCCTTCACATTTATGGTCAAAACAAGACTGTAAATAAAAAGGTTTTATTTTTGTCTGCTTCTTATTTTGGAGTCTAAATTGTAAAGATTTCCGTCATATCTCTTAAAATATTTCTCCAGATATTTTAAGAGTTTTTCTGCAATTTTCAAATATTCGGTAGAGAGAATCTTGATTACGATTTAGTATTTTGCTGTTTTCACATTTTTCAGGAAGAAAGTTTTCCTGCTACGGGACAATGAAAGTAATTCTTTAGGTTTTGTTATGCGAACATTTCACAAGTGGCCTCCACTGAACTACGAAATATACATCCGTTGAATTTTTTTTATGCAGTAGTAGTCTATCTTTCATGCAAAATTGTTTCTTGTGCATTGAATACGTATTTATTAACAACCAAAGAACGAGTATTATTAATTTTAAGGAAAACAAATGATGTATGAGTTGCGTATAATTAAGTTGAACCGGTTATATAGTACTCTCAATGCAACTTAGGGTGCAACTTTGCGGTGATTCGGTGGTAGAAAATAACTGAGACGGCAAGGTCGTACACAGCATTTGAGGTGCCCTCGAAAAAGTAATTTCATTTTCCTCATGTGGAAAGATGTTGGTGTCCAACTACTGGTATACCGCCGATACTCGGTCGTCAGGGCCTCGTCAGTTCACTAGCAAGTGTAGTGCGTGCAGGCGAGGTTAAATTTTTGTGCTGCTAGGATGGTGTTGCAGCCCCTTACACCAGGAGAACAGGAATATATTTGCTATCTAATACGTTAATTTTATTACAGAAAGGAGGATCTGATACTGTTGAAATTCGACGTGTATTGTAAAGGAATGAAAGACAAGTTCAGAATAAAAAAGAAAATATATATGAAAAGGGGAAGCCTGCAGGGTATTGCAGTATGACTCCTGAGTATATTGTAAATATAGCTAATGGATTGATAAAATGGATACATGATTTTTTTAAATAAATGTTGCATCACTAGATGCACTCCTTCTGACTGGAGGAAGGCAACCGTTGTGCCGTTTTAAAGGAAAACAAAGGATTCTAGGATGGAGTGCAATAACTGCAGAATCATCAGTCTGCTAAGCGTGGTAGGTAAACTGTATCGGGTGGTTTTAATTGCGAGAGGGGAAAAAACTAAGAGTAATGAAGGTATCGAATGCCACAGTGCCTATTTCGGTGATAGAAGATGCACAAACCTGAGTTTAGTGTAAAGTAACATTTCTAAGAAATGTTTAGGAAAAGAGAATAAGGTGTTACTTGCATTTTTAGAATTGGAGAGAGGGAGAGAGCGTAAGATCGTGAAAGAAGAGAAATATTGAGAGAATGACGTGAATAATAAATGAATTAGTGTAATTGTCTTGTTTTATACATATGATACAAGTTGTGTATGAAAGAGTAAAGGGGTAACTTACTGAATGGTTTAAAAGTACAAAAGGCGTGAATGAAGAATGTGTGATATCTCCTTTATTGTTTTATCCATGTATAGATTGTGGACTTCTGTATACAGATAATATGGTAATGCTTGCTGAAAATAAAAGCAATTTAAACGATGATAAGAAAGCTGTTAAAGATATGTCTTGTAAAAGGTTTGAAAAAGTGGTTATAAAAATAGATGTAGTAAAAAGCGTATTTCTTTTCATTTATTATTTTAAAAATCTCCATATTTAGTGTTAAAAACGCTTCATATCATCATTTATACTTTTGCTGGGTGCTTAAAACGTCCATCGATGTTCAATTTAAAATTTATTTCAATGGTTAAAAAAACAAGTGAATTCGGAATGCCCTAGCGGTATTGATAAGGTTGATTATTTTATACGACGGTCAATTTTCCTTGCTTTTTTTTTTACTATTTTTTAGTGTTCTTTATTCAATTTCAGGTAATTGTTTGATAAACTCAGAAAAATAAAATTATTTGCTCAATCAAGGCCAAGTTATTCCAATTGATGTCAAAAAACAAAGACGTTTATCTGGTCTGGATTTCATCACATTTTGGTATCACTGGTAATAAATGTATTGATTCCATGGCAAGGGTGTTCTGTCAGTTGTTCCCTATCTGATTTTTCACAGCCAGTAACTGATCTTTCAAATAAAATGAAAGATGATACTTGGCCCCGATGGGCATTGGATTGGAATGTGAGTGGTGTATATGATATAACGGCTCTAGATATAAATCAATCCAACAAACTATAATTTTGAAATCATATAATAAGAATAAACAAGATAGAAGTGTATGTCCCGTGTCGTTTGCGGACGGGCCACTGCGTGGTGGCATGTCATCTTTACAGAATGGGTATTGTGAAGAATCCCGGCTGCGAGTGTGATCTGGATGATGAAACAATGGACCATGTATTTTTGGTTGTCCTTTGCAAGATAGATTTGATTTACTAATTGTCGTATCTTTGCCGCGTTCAATGAATGTTGCGTTTCTTCTTTCTTCGTGGAACTTTTTCACTTATAGATCGATTGTTAATTTTTTTAAGTTAAATCAGTTGAAATTTTAAATTGTATAGAATTGTCATTTAAAAATGGTGTTATTATACTGACTTATATAATGGCACAATGACTTGAATTTGATGTCATAAATCATCCAAAATTTTTCGTGGATTGCCTATTAATTTTTTTTAAATACATGCCAAATTTTCTAGCACTTGAAAATAAATTATTTATGAATCAAAATTTTATTTGAAAAAATAAACTTCAGAAAAAAGCAAACCAAAAATTTGTTCCAGATTTTTTAAGAAAAAAAAAAAACATCTTAAACGAAAACCTCATTGCTCTTTTTCGATCGTCATTCGAAGGTTTTCATCAACGCTGAAGAATTCTGTTGGAATTGCCTCGACCTGCGTTAGAAACTTTGTGCACAATGCGAGTATTAAACCGTAAGAAAGCAAATTACCGGATGATGGGCGGGAGACTCTTTTCACATCGCTGTGGAATTTCTTGAGGAAGAATTTTCGAAACAGGATTTCTTGTTAGGGGCGGGGTGACGTATTCTCTTTTCCTGACGCAGTATTTGTTAACTTGCCCAACCTTCTTCTAAATGTACATTTTAAGACTTTTAATATTAATTTTTCTGATGCATTTTAGTAGTTTTTTTTAATTCTCAGACACTGAGATACAAGAAATATAGTAAATTGTGAATAATATGTTTCAAATTTATTTATATATTTACTAAGGCGCATTTAGTTGACTTTTATTTGCTACGCTAAAAATATTCAAGGGGATTCGTTATGTTGTAGAAAATATAAAAGAGTTACGTGATTCAGTTTAACTGGGGAACGCTGATCTAGAGTTATACCATTTACAAAGTTGAATTTAATTACAATTTATTTAAGCGTTTTGTGGTCATGGATAATTCAAAGCATGTTTAATTTAAAATTTACCAAATATGAACTTCTTTATTATTTATTTTACACTTTTAAGTTAATACATCGGCTGAATTTATTGCTTTGAAGCAACTTCTTCTTATCAACCAGCTTTTATTTTAATATTGGAATTCAAGAACTTGTCTTTAACGTAATCAATTGAGAGTAATGCGAGACAAAGTAAGAAAAAATAATATCAAGTTTCATACACTACTGAAATCAAGCAGATTAAGGAGTATGATATAAACTGTTCATTGTCCTTAGCGAGCCTGACGTAATCAGTAATCCTGATGAATGCGTCATCATACAGAAGCCAACAAGAAACCCACAATATTATTTGTGGATAGATGATTCATGAGTTGATTATAGACCACCCGCTCAAAATCTGCGATAAATGGGAGAGTGTAAATTGCCCATTTTTGGAAGCGGTGAAATATATGCACATTTTCATAAGTCATGAAAACTGACCGTTTTGAGTGAATAATTGATAATATGCTTTAAGGCGGATAAAATTTGCTGTTTTATGATAATAATAAACTCCTTGTCAATATCACCTGTTCCTGTAAAATTCATTTTCATTAACTTGACAATTAGGAAACATTCTTCTGTTTCAATAGTAATAATAAAAGAGAAAAAAAGTTAGTTTGGCGGCCGCTACAGATTTTTTAATTTTAATTTTAACAATGTCATAAATCATCATTAGTAGCATTACGAAATGCGAGGCATTTACATTCGTCAATATCGTGACACTAGTTTTGATCCTACCTAGTCTCATTTTCGGAAACACTTAAGAGATTTGATGATGCGTTAGCACGAAATGATGAATGAAACCGAGCACGAAATGATGATTGATATTTTGCATTTATTCATCAGAATGATTCTTAATTCTGGTCATAAGGATGAGCCCTAAATTTTGACTTTCCTTTATCTCTAGCAGTGATGATTTCGAATCAATCTAATGGGGCGTGAAAATCTAGAAGACAGGTAATTCAGAATACCGATTGGAGTCAAATATATTCTATCAAATCGGTTAACCGATTTGATAGAATATGTAGGTATATTTGACTACAATCGGTAGTTGGTATCAGAAATTAATGTTTTCTTAGTGATGTTTCCGAAGCATACATTTGGTTTGATTTTAGTATTCCCAGCTTTTGCGTGTTTCAATAAATTTGTGTTAATACTATATATTGTATTTTTTTGCTCAAAGTTATTAAAGTCACACTAGCGGCTGTAACTCAGACTTGTTGGAGTGTGTATTAATTTCGTGAGTGTAAGTTAGCTGTTAAACAACACACAACGTGTTGTCGTATGAAGTAAGTAAACACTCAAATAAATAAATGAAAAATAAATTATATAATTTATCTCATAATTAATTATATCTATAACCGTAGTTCGTACTTGAATAAAAGTGTTTTTTGAATAAGTTAAATTATTGAAATAAAAAAAACTGAGATTTTTTAGTCTTCATTTTGAAGCTAGATATCTTTATAGTCTATTTATAGGTTTGGAACGTGATTCATTTGGTTCAATCGAGGCTCTTTTGTCAGTTGTGATTCTTCATGCTCAGTGTACTCGTATATTGAATACTCAGGCCGTGTGCCAATATTCGTTGGATGTAGTGTCTTAGATTTTATCACCGCAGGACGTGCACGGTTAAGAGATATTTATACGAAGGTGGGTGAGTTATGTTTTATGTTTTTCTTAAATACATGAGAAAGGAAAGATCTTTAAGGACAGAAAGTCTAGATCTCGTTAACAAATATAAACATATTCCTGAAATACATTTAGTGTAATGTATCGAGTAAATAAATGCTTTTTTACAACATAATCTGTGTATGTGAAGATTAAAAAAAAAATACAATTTAAAAGTTGACTGGATGTAGTGACGTATTTACGAAAAAGATATGTTGTTTATAGTTAAGGCATTAACGTTGTGGAGGTTTAAAGACATTGTAATTTATTTTAAACAAACACTGTTTATTCCACTTTTTTATGACGGTATAACCCTACCGGTTTCAAGGCTTTCACCTCATCTTCAGGGGAGCGCAAACAAGACTAAATGCTGTTCGGACTGGCACCGATATAGACACTTCAACGGTTGGAGGCGGGAGGGGTGAGAGGAAGGCTAGGTATAATTTCGGCCAAGAGCGGGGAGATTTTGGGGAAATAACTATTCAACACATGCTCTGATCGGTATACTGACTTAGAAATTTCTAGGGCCTCTAATCTGTCCAATCTATTTCCGTTGCCGCTAATATGTAAGAATTTGGCATCATCGATAGAAAAAGTATGATTCTCACGGTGACAATGATTAGCCATTTCAGAATAAATTAGAGGATTTGTTAAGGCAGATTGGTGTTCACGAAATCTCTTTTCAAAAGATCTTCCTTTCTTTCCTATATAGAAATTATCACAGTCAGCACATAAAAGTTTATACACACCGCTGTTGTTAAGTATTCCATTTTTGCCTTTCCCATTAAATAAGAGTTTCCGGAGATTAAAGTTAGTGTAAAAAGCTGGCTTTATGTGACTTGGAATATTTTTGGTTATTTCATTTGATATATTTTTTATAAATAGGACTTTGCTCCATTTATAGGTATGCTTATAGGTGTCGTTAAATATATAATCTTTTATAAGTTTCTTTTTTGTTTTGTTTTTTAAAAGTGAATCAATTCCAGGATAGCCATTATTTGTAGCAATTTTTTTGATGGTTATTAATTCCTTTTTAAAATTGTCGTCGGTTAATGGGACACTGAGCAATCTATGAAGCATACAGTTAAAGGCGGCGAATTTATGATTATTAAGATGGTTAGAAGTTGCTGGAATTATAGAGTCTGAATAAGTATTTTTCCTATATATATCAAAGTCAAATGTGCCTTTTTTTCCGAGATAATGTTAGGTCCAAGAAATTTAATTTTCCGTCCAGTTCTGTTTCTAATGTAAATTTTATAAAACTTTCTATAGAATTTAAATATTTAAGAAAATGGTGTAATTGTCTATCGGTACCCGTCCAAACACAAAGAATGTCATCTGCATACCTAAACCAGCACAAAACATTTTTGGTTAACTTAAACTTACTCCTAAAAATACATTTTTCAAAATAGTTCATAAATATTTCACTGAGAAGGGGAGACAACGGTGAGCCAATAGCTAAACCATTCGTTTGTTTATATATTTTATTGTTGAAGTTAAAATAATTTTGTTTGATGCATAAGTCCATCAGTGAAATCAATTCCGAATTTTTAACAAGGTCCTTACTTTTGTCATTTATGATATTTTTTTTGCGAGCTCTAAGGATCTCCAACCTGGTATGCTTGGATATAGGTTAGTGACATCAAAGGATACCAGTTTTGCATTATGAGGCATTTCTATGTTTTTTAATTTATCAATTAATTTCAATGAGTTTTTGATTGAGTATTCAGCTTTAAATTGGGTTAGATTATAAAACTGTTCTTTGACAAACTTACATATTTTATAGGTTGGTGCCTGGTTATATGAGACTACAGGTCTTATAGGTATATTATTTTTGTGTCATTTGGCTAAGCCATATAATTGCGGTATTTGTGGATTCATTATACACAAATTCTTTTTAAAATTTTGGTTCATGATGGAGCTACAATTTTTAAGGACGGATTTTACTTTAGTCTGCAGAGAATTTAAAGGGCTGGTTTTTATTACTTGAAATTTATTGTTATTCATAAATTCTAGGACTTTTTCTTCATAATCCTTTCTATGAAATATAACTGTTGATCCACCTTTGTCTGCCTTGGTTAATGTTAAATTATTATCTTTCAAAGTCTTTTTGATGTTCATGGCCGTGGCTAGTTCCTTCCGGGCGATGTTATTCACTTGACACATGGCGATGGATTTCTTGATGTCGGCTGCACACTTGTATTGCACATTTTTGTCCTCATTACGAAGTAGTGCAACAGCGTCCACAGCGAGCTGCTCTATTTGGTTGGAAACATTTTTTTGAATTAGGGAATATTTTTTAACGATTATGTGTATGTAATACCTTTTTAACGATTATGTGTATGAATCTGTCAGTGCATTTGGATCGAAAAAGAAAAAAACTCTGGATAAAAAACTAAATAAATTAAAATGTGACCAGATTGACGGAATACCTAACAGTAACACAAGCGACAAAAGTCAAGATTTAAAATTCGCAGAAAAAGTGTTGACCCTATCGAACCATAAATTTAGGGATGAAGAACTGGACCTTTTGTCAAAAGGGCTCAAATATTCCCTAATTCAAAAAAATGTTCCCAACCAAATAGAGCAGCTCGCTGTGGACGCTGTTGCACTACTTCGTAATGAGGACAAAAATGTGCAATACAAGTGTGCAGCCGACATCAAGAAATCCATCGCCATGTGTCAAGTGAATAACATCGCCCGGAAGGAACTAGCCACGGCTATGAACATCAAAAAGACTTTGAAAGATAATAATTTAACATTAACCAAGGCAGACAAAGGTGAATCAATAGTTATATTTCATAGAAAGGATTATGAAGAAAAAGTCCTAGAATTTATGAATAACAATAAATTTCAAGTAATAAAAACCAGCCCTTTAAATTCTCTGCAGACTAAAGTAAAATCCGTCCTTAAAAATTGTAGCTCCATCATGAACCAAAATTTTAAAAAGAATTTGTGTATAATGAATCCACAAATATCGCAATTATATGGCTTAGCCAAATTACACAAAAACAATATACCTATAAGACCTGTAGTCTCATATAACCAGGCACCAACCTATAAAATATGTAAGTTTGTCAAAGAACAGTTTTATAATCTAACCCAATTTAAAGCTGAATACTCAATCAAAAACTCATTGGAATTAATTGATAAATTAAAAAACATAGAAATGCCTCATAATACAAAACTGGTATCCTTTGATGTCACTAACCTATATCCAAGCAAACCAGGTTGGAGATCCTTAGAGCTCGCAAAAAAAATATCATAAATGACAAAAGTAAGGACCTTGTTAAAAATTCGGAATTGATTTCACTGATGGACTTATGCATCAAACAAAATTATTTTAACTTCAACAATAAAATATATAAACAAACGAATGGTTTAGCTATTGGCTCACCGTTGTCTCCCCTTCTCAGTGAAATATTTATGAACTATTTTGAAAAATGTATTTTTAGGAGTAAGTTTAAGTTAACCAAAAATGTTTTGTGCTGGTTTAGGTATGCAGATGACATTCTTTGTGTTTGGACGGGTACCGATAGACAATTACACCATTTTCTTAAATATTTAAATTCTATAGAAAGTTTTATAAAATTTACATTAGAAACAGAACTGGACGGAAAATTAAATTTCTTGGACCTAACATTATCTCGGAAAAAAGGCACATTTGACTTTGATATATATAGGAAAAATACTTATTCAGACTCTATAATTCCAGCAACTTCTAACCATCTTAATAATCATAAATTCGCCGCCTTTAACTGTATGCTTCATAGATTGCTCAGTGTCCCATTAACCGACGACAATTTTAAAAAGGAATTAATAACCATCAAAAAAATTGCTACAAATAATGGCTATCCTGGAATTGATTCACTTTTAAAAAACAAAACAAAAAAGAAACTTATAAAAGATTATATATTTAACGACACCTATAAGCATACCTATAAATGGAGCAAAGTCCTATTTATAAAAAATATATCAAATGAAATAACCAAAAATATTCCAAGTCACATAAAGCCAGCTTTTTACACTAACTTTAATCTCCGGAAACTCTTATTTAATGGGAAAGGCAAAAATGGAATACTTAACAACAGCGGTGTGTATAAAATTTTATGTGCTGACTGTGATAATTTCTATATAGGAAAGACAGGAAGATCTTTTGAAAAGAGATTTCGTGAACACCAATCTGCTTTAACAAATCCTCTAATTTATTCTGAAATGGCTAATCATTGTCACCGTGAGAATCATACTTTTTCTATCGATGATGCCAAATTCTTACATATTAGCGGCAATGGAAATAGATTGGACAGATTAGAGGCCCTAGAAATTTCTAAGTCAGTATACCGATCAGAGCATGTGTTGAATAGTTATTTCCCCAAAATCTCCCCGCTCTTGACCGAAATTATACCTAGCCTTCCCCTCACCCCTCCCGCCTCCAACCGTTGAAGTGTCTATATCGGTGCCAGTCCGAACAGCATTTAGTCTTGTTTGCGCTCCCCTGAAGATGAGGTGAAAGCCTTGAAACCGGTAGGGTTATACCGTCATAAAAAAGTGGAATAAACAGTGTTTGTTAAAAATAAATTACAAAAATATATGTCATTGAGGATAAAGAATCTTGTGTATCAACCATGTAAAACACATTTCTGGAGTATTTCTGGTGTACTGTATCGAATGAATTATTTTTCTATTAACATAACACGTGTTAATGAGATTTTTTTAAAATACATATTGTGTTTTGATAGACGATTTTATGCAATAGCGTACTTATTTATTAATGAATTTGTCGAATGAACTAAATATTGCTATTATAGTAGGTATTTTAAGTGCTTTCTTCACCTTCTTACTCTATTTTCCATAAGACCATTTATTGATAATATTAAGTTCAAACCATGGTGTAAGAAACGTGCAATTTATAATAGTTTAGTTAATTTATCTAAATTATATACAGTGCGTGTTGACATGCGTATAGTGGTTTGCTTGTCAATATAGTGTCAGAAAATAAGGTTGAGTGTTTTATTTTACATATTCCTTTAAATATTTTTTAACTTTAAATTTAGTTTCAATGCTCGTACTTCCTGTTAAAAGGATAACGTAAATAATAATATAACGCGTGTGATTTTACCTTAATTTCTTTAACCTTATATTAGGTAAAATAACAAGGGAAAAGCTTTTTAAGTTTTCATCACTCTAATAACATTTTTTCGTTCATCTCCTGGTATATTTTTATTACTTTGCTTTCGTACTCATACTTGTTTAAAAATTCATCTACGTGTTTATTTAATAATATTTGTTCATTTTTGACGACTGCAGCCTTAATTTCTATTTATAAAATGAAAAAAATATATTCAAAGAAAAAAAAAACAGCAGTCAAATAATCCTCAAAATATAATACATCACATAACATTAAATTAAAATCGACAACAAAATTGAAAAAAATATCAAAACTTTAACACAATTATTTCACTTAAAAGCTTTTGATATTTTTGAACTCGAGTAATGTCCTTCATATTCCAATCCAAGTGTTATCTCATCTCAATTAATTTTGAATAGATCTATTGTTCACCATGCAATTGAAATTGCTGTTGGAACCAGGATGGAGAAGTATTGTGGTTACGAATATTCTCCATATTGTCAGCGAAAACTGTCTTGTTTCCACTGTCACTGCAATTCCAGTTTTCATTATAGTGGAAGCAACTAGTAACTATTTCTAATTTCTCATTGAGATTGTATTTCGAAATTAAATTTGAATTCAAAGCCTTAGTTGGACTTGTGGTCTTGAATTTTTCGAGTTCACAAAATAAATTTTCTTGAACATATACTTATATACATACTTGCGATAAAGCTTGACGAAAGATACTAGCCAAATTTTACCAAATTTTCTTATAGCTCCATTAATTGCGTATTTGGGTTTGGACCCACTGAAGTAGCCACGGAACTCACAGTTCTTTAATACACGTATTGGTAATGCTACCGCACGTGAAGAGGCAATAATACTTCCACTCACCGAATATGATACACAAGAGTATTGTTATCAGGACAACATAATTAGACTGGGACTTTTTTTTCAATTATATTTCGGGTACCAATGAGAATCGAACCCAAAACCTACATTAGAAGTCAAATCTCTTACCAACTAGGTTACCGAGGTCATTAAAAATGAGCGTTTCACTTAAATAAGGATTTATTTAGTAGTAAATTGTTTCTAAAACAATTAAATAACTCGGGGAGAATTCTGATTGTTTATGTTTTAATTTTCAATTCTTATTAAATATTCAAAAATACATTTTCTCGGTACAATATCGAGAACAATAGATCGGATTAAAAAAGGAAAATCTTTAATATACCAAGTATATTTAAATGATGTTCAAATCAACATAGAAATCTTTTTATTATTAGATACAGGCAGTCTTCGACTTTCATAAATAACAAGTTCCTGAAAATGTGTATGAAAGTAGAGCAATGAAAAAAACATCAAATTTTCCGTTCTAAAATATTTATTTGACCATAAAAACATATATTTAGTATTTATATTAATGTTTATTGTAAATGTAAAATATAAAGGCAAAACTAGTTATTGAGACGTATTATTAATACAAAGTATTAGCAGTACTATAATCTGTAATATTATAAATGCAAAATATAAAGGCAAAACTAGTTATTGAGACGTATTATTAATACAAAGTATTAGCAGTACTATAATCTGTAATATTTATATTAAACTTCTGAAGATATAGTTGAATGCAACCCGTCTTTCTCTTTTCTTCATAGATACTCATAGTTCTATAGGACGCTGTGCCTCTATTGATTGCCCAAACTACTTGTGATGTACGCTTTTCATTGGGATCCCATTCTTTCATGGTAAAAAAAATATCAAGATCCACGAACACTTTATTCATATTCTTGACTGTCTTCACGATACATTCAGTTTTTTTTTGTTTCAATTAAAATCCTATCGACCCTTTTGGAGGTCAATTAGGTCTTCGTTTGACAAAGATTCCGAGTGAAATTCATTGTACTAATTGACATCATCGTTGGTAAAATTCATGTGTATTTCATTCATTAGATTGCCTATTTGAGTTTTGATGAATTACAGCTCGTTTGATGTACGAAGCTCAATTAGTCACTAATAAATGTAAATTACAAAATAGCGAATTATACGAAAGTCGAGAACCTGTATTTGTTTTTCTTTTCGCGTCTATGTAATGTGTGATTATATGCCAGATATATTTTATCCAATTGACTTTTTCAGTTCACTGCTTTTCATTTTAAAATCGTCGTTTGTTGTTCATGCAATGAGATTTCAGAAAACGTTTGTGTGGAACGTTTGACTCGAGATACGGGTATATTTGTTTGACTTATTTTTTTGCGAACTTCAAACAGCAATTTAAAAACATGACGTTTCTATCTGGCAACGTGACGCGGTTTATTTCGTTTTCGTGTTTCTACTTATTTATCACTTTTTCCAATCAATTAATGATTTTTTTTCTAATAACATTTAAATAACAGCAGAACTATTTTTGCGACTGTTTTCTGTTTTTATTTAAAATTTACATACTTTTTGTTTAAAAGCGAAGTATAGAGTACAAGTGCTCAGTGATGCAAAATTTCTCTGTGATTTCCTGGATATAAAGAGTCACTTCGCTAGGCAAGGCCTGTAACGTAGTGATGTCGTTTCTTAATCACAAATTGGATACAATTGTTCTAAATACTAAAACACTAAGCTGATATGCTTGTAAAGCTACACAAACTCTCTATTCACATCTTCGATTTCAAATTGTTTATTAGAAATATTGTTTATTAGATAAATTAACTTAAGTCAAGTTTCTCTCTTCCAATTAATTAATTTATAAAAAAGGCATTTGTTTTAGTTTTTTTTATGTTGAATAATATACAATTTTATCACATAGTACTTCAAGACGTGATCAAAATAATTATTCAGATAACCAACAGATGGAACAGTTTTTCAGACAACACTTTGATTTATTTTTTTTGTATACAATCAACGAATAAAAATGAAGCTGTCCTAACATTTTGAAATCCATAATCATCACCATCACGCCATATCCCTATTGAAGTCGAGCTCTATTTCATTATATCGTGGACCACATCAGCTACTGCCAAATCCTTTTCACGCATTTTATCCTTTTATATTTTAATGCTTACCACTATTAGATAAATTTATTATTTGGTTCTTGCTACGTTATTATAGGTCTTCCAAAACTCATACCTTCTATACTAGTCATATAGATTAGTTTTGTAAATCTTTCATCATTCATTATTTTAACGTGCCAATCATTTTGATGCTCCTCCAATTTTAAGAAATAATTAATTTCTCAATTCGCATTCTTCCTTAATTACCTTAATATTTATTCTGTCATACATTGTTTTTTTCCGCACAATCTATGAAAGACTTTTATTAGTTCATAATTTATCTTATTTTTTTTGCCAAGTCAAAGCTTTCCTACATAATTTATAATTTGACCAAGACTCCATTACGAGAAGCTAGTTCAGCTTCTCTTGAAATGAAAAAACTAGTTTTGCTTTTTTCGAAGTAAAAATTCAGAAACTCGATTGGTTGCGACCTCAAACTGTTTAGTCAATCAAATGTGAATTCAAATTCATTCACCAAACCATCACACAGATTGTGTCTCTAATCAGTGAAGCGATTTTATGTGCAATCTCGTTCCATCTCAAATTTCGAAAAATATCAAACAAAATAATTATTATCCAACAAAATAAACTCGGATGTACTTACGAGTATATTCTTATGTAACATAATGTGTTGTCATAATTACTGTTTAATTGTTATTATTTATTTCCATTAATAATATCATTGCTGGAACGTTTTTATTATTCAACTATTATTTGACAACTGCCACAAATGAATAAAGAACATGAAATAACAATGGCTTGTGATATATTTATCAAGCAGAGATGACTTTACTGTTGAACACAAAAATATAAGTATTAAAACGAAAAAGTAGTTGATATTTTAAGATTTACATTATTATTAGATTCACACTTAAAAGTTTTGCTACATAAACAAATCAATTTTATTGTAAATATATTTTGTAAAGTTTTCTGTCAATAAGATTTATACTATGTTCTAAGTTTCATTTTATTAAAATTGTGCATTATTAAATATATCAAGCTTCGTTTC
>OX463838.1:17839660-17940954 GCA_949825065.1 Odontocerum albicorne
TAAAGTTAATAGTCAAGCGTTGCAAAGCATAGAGGTTATGTGTGATCTTGCTGTTCAGTATCAACTATAGGTTACTTTAGTCGATGCGGTCCATTGGCGATTATTGACCAGTCTGCGTTATAGTGGGGCTGCTAAATGTTCTTGGATCTTACAGTAATAGATTATCTTTTTTTTTCTATCTTCAATCACTTGAAACTCGTTAATGTGCTTTTGGTATTGTATTTCTTTATTAAGTTTTTAATGATCTTGAGTACTTACTGCAAAATCTGAACGCATTGATTTGAATGTTCTTTGTTGAAGATCTGCTTTGTTCTGTATATCTGCTTCTATAATGCAATGAGAATATACCGAAAATACTACTCGGCAGCTAAACCAGATGCCCACATATTTAGTTAAAAACTGTCAAAGTTTAGGACGGTGGTGGTTGAGTTGACTAAGGAATGAGTGTTTTGATTTTTTTCTCCACATATTGATCATCACTTGTAGCATTTTACTAATCTGCTGACGAGATTGAACTGCTCAAGATATGAACACTGGTAATTTAAATTTTAGTCCTTGATGTTATTCATAAATGATCTGTTTTGTGTTAATGTATTGATTTATTTTCTACAAGTGTCCATTGAATAAAAATAAAATTCACAAAATATTTTAAATTTGTATACCACAGAGGCTATGTAATAGCTCGAAGGGTCCAAGCACTCAAACTTCCTTGCAAAACTTTTCCCTTCTCAAAATGCTTGCATGCTCGAGTTGAAACATTTCAATTGTTCTAATTTTATAGTTTGAATTTAGTTCCGCCGAAAGTTTTTCATTCCGTTATCTGATTTTACTTTTTGTTGAATTTTGATCCCATTGTGTAGCCTTGGCTTGATCATTTTGTTTTTGTTAGAGACTTAAATGAAGAAGAAGACTCTTTGTAAAAGACTTAAATGTAAAATAAGAATTTTCATTCGAGATTTTAGCGTTCAGTGCAGCGATTACGATAAAATATAACGTAGAAAAAGATATAAACTTAGAATAAAAAAACGAGAAAAGTGATTTGGGTGGATTGTGTGAATTGTCAGCTCAAACAAAAAAAACATAAAATTTAGTCTGAACTTGTGAAACAAGTTTGGCCGACGTAGTATTTCTATTATCTACCAAAAACCATATTTTTACTCGTATAAACATTGAGGATAAACGTAAAAATTCGAGAGAAAATATGCAAATTATAAATATTTTAAGAAGCGACTAGAAAAAAAATATTTCTTAGTACTTTTCTCCATACGGAATCATTAGTGTTCTTACTTTCCATAATTATATCAATTATGAATAATATATATCGTCTTATGTATATGCAGCTGCATTTAAACCATTCATAGAGAAATTAAATCACCCGATTTTAGAAACTAGTAAATTAAAATACATTTTCCATTCTTATATATGTCTCCGTATCTCTTTGTTTTAGTTAAAAGTGTATATTTTTTATATCCCGAAATTGCTAAATATATATTACTAGTTGCAACCCGTGAAATATTCACGGAAGTAAAACAAATGATACATTTTTGAAATACCGAATGGAGCAAGATCAGCTTAAAGTTTTTTGGGTTCATTAATGTTTAAAGTTTAAAATAAAAAAAGTACATCTTGATTGATGAATTATTTATTTCTCAAAAATCTCTTTATACACGATGTTTTGTATATAAACTTTACTGTTATTCAATTTAAATCGTTGATAAAGTTTTCCTTGAAAAGTTGTTTCAGATTTCCATCTTGAAAAAGCCACATATAATTGTCTGCAGTCCAAAAAAGAGCATAAGATAAATAAACACAAGTAATTATAAGGTTCAATATAATAGGAAATGTATGAATTATTTAATGAATTACAAATAAATTGGCATCGTCCCCTTTTACACCGGTTCGTTCAGTATAATTTCAATCTGTTTCGAAGTAGTAAACACAAGTAATCATTAGGTTCAATATAATAGGAAATAAATGAATTATTTAATGAATTACAATTCAAAATAAATTGGCATCCTCCCCTTTTACACCGGTTCGTTAAGTATAATTTCAATCTGTGTCGAAGTAGTAAACACAAGTAATTATGAGGTTCAATATAATAGGAAATAAATGAATTATTTAATTAATTACAATTCAAAATAAATTGGCATCGTCCCCTTTTACACCGGTTCGTTCAGTATAATTTCAATCTGTTTCGAAGTAGTAAACACAAGTAATTATTAGGTTCAATATAATAGGAAATAAATGAATTATTTAATGAATTACAATTCAAAATAAATTGGCATCCTCCCCTTTTACACCGGTTCGTTAAGTATAATTTCAATCTGTGTCGAAGTAGTAAACACAAGTAATTATTAGGTTCAATATAATAGGAAATAAATGAATTATTTAATTAATTACAATTCAAAATAAATTGGCATCGTCCCCTTTTACACCGGTTCGTTCAGTATAATTTCAATCTGTTTCGAATTATTCCTCTCGCTCTCTTGTATTAAAAATTCAATTCTTGTATATTTTCTTTGGCGACAACCGTACGGGTTTTGGCCTATTTATATTATGATTATGGAAGATAATGGTTAAGCGCACTTTTGGCAATTGATTACCCAAATTAAATTAGGGGGTTTTTTCAAGTTTTGAAGATGGAACAAAATAAGTTTTTTTTTCGGTGCCTGATGCTTTTTTACTACCCGTAAAGGAAAAAATGGGACACAAACAAAAAAGATATGTTAACACTGTAAACTTTACAGTGCAAAGTGTATGGCGATGATGCAGTAAGCGATCGTGTGTGTCAAACGTAGTTTAAAAAATATCATAATGGTAATACGACACTCGATGATGGTGTCCGCAGTTCACGGATTACTTGCTGATGACAAAATCAAGGTTTTGATCGATAATAACCAGCGTTTTACGATATGAGAGGTGGTTGATACTGAAAACATAAAAAAAACACCGTCCACGATTATTCGGTGTAATTTTTCGTTTGAATTTCACCTAAAATTATAAATTTACTTTTTGGATATATAAAATATTTCACAGCTTTAATTTTTTATATATTCTAATAGAACTTCATTTTTTACAGTATCTTTTTTTTTCTTTTAAGATACTTTTTTTGTATTCTCACTTTTGTCAATAATTTTAAGTTATTTTTTGTACGTTAATGTTTTAATCATGTTCTATCAAAGACAGCGCTGTGTCGTGAATCGCAAATAAATCTATATTTAGTGCCTTTGTGAATTTTTCCACTTTTCCTCACCTTTCTTTTTCACTTTCTTTTCCTGATATGTAGCCATGCGGGAAATATCAAATCGTTCATTTCTTTAGATATTTTTTCATAAACCTTTTTTTATTTTGTAATGATGCTGTAAATGTATTTTATTTATAAAAATAATGTTAAACCTTATTTACTTTAATTATTTACCTTATTATTTAAAAAAAATATGATTTGAAATTTTAATATAATTAATGACAAAAAGAACAATAATATTCATATTGCCTGCAAAGTGGCTCAGTTTAGCCAACAAAGTTTATTAAGGAGTTCAATATTCAATTTATCCAATGATATATGGAAAACATTGATATCGGAAAATTCATTCAACAAGGTCATTCCGTGTGCAAGTGATGATGCTATCAACAGCTCAGTGTGTGAATACGATACCCAAAACAATAATTATTTATGATGGCGTAAATAACCCTCTGGTGTATAAAAAAAAAATTGTCAAAAATCAAATGGTTTGCTTTTTTTCTTGTTAGCAATTTATATATGTACAAATTGGTGCGCAAATCTCTTCTAACGCTTAATAAGTTATATTCAAGCATACCCAATAAAAAATCTTAGCAATCAAGAATATGAAACTAAATCATATGAGAATGCAGATTTAGAAGTGACTTAGCAATCAAGAATATGAAACCGGATCATAGGAGAATGCAGATTTAGAAGTGACTTAGCAATAAAAAATATGAACCAAATCATAAGAGAATGCAGATTTAGAAGTGACTTAGCAATCAAGAATATGAAACCAAATCATAGGAGAATGCAGATTTAGAAGCGACTTAGCAATCAAGAATATGAAACCAAATCATAGGAGAATGCAGATTTAGAAGTGACTTAGCAATCAAGAATATGAAACCAAATCATAGGAGAATGCAGATTTAGAAGCGACTTAGCAATCAAGAATATGAAACCAAATCATAGGAGAATGCAGATTTAGAAGTGACTTAGCAATCAAGAATATGAAACCAAATCATAGGAGAATGCAGATTTAGAAGCGACTTAGCAATCAAAAATATGAACCAAATCATAGGAGAATGCAGAATTAGAAGTGACTTAGCAATCAAGAATATGAAACCAAATCATAGGAGAATGCAGATTTAGAAGTGACTTAGCAATCAAGAATATGAAACCAAATCATAGGAGAATGCAGATTTAGAAGCGACTTACCAATCAAAAATATGAACCAAATCATAGGAGAATGCAGAATTAGAAGTGACTTAGCAATCAAGAATATGAAACCAAATCATAGGAGAATGCAGATTTAGAAGTGACTTAGCAATCAAGAATATGAAACCAAATCATAGGAGAATGCAGATTTAGAAGTGACTTAGCAATCAAGAATATGAAATCAAATCATAGGAGAATGCAGATTTAGAAGGGACTTTACTCTCTGAAAAAAAATTGTATGCATATAATTAAACTGGATTTTTTTAACAGTTTAGTTTCGGCAACAAATACAATTGAAATACTAAGCGGCGTGCATACACAATGACTTTCTATTCTAATTGATGCATTCCTAATTTCGACAGGATCTTTTTTGTTATTTGATAGTTTTTCATGAATCCAAACCATATTTTATTTACCATATCCGGAAACCGTAACACCCGAATCTGCACAAACATATCATCATGCCATGCCCCTTCCGGGATAGGCAGAGAGAACAGATCTCCAAACTTTACCAAGCACACAATTTTCACCTCCTCCACATCCTTACAAATTGTCATGCACAATATTCATATTTCTCACTTGACCTTATTTCAAAATCTAGTTCATTTTGTCTAGCCACGTTTTCCTCGGTCTACCTCCTCTACACACACCTTTTACTTCTGATATGTGTATTTGCTTAGTCATTCTTTCAGCATTCATTCCCTTCACATGTCATTTTCAAACTATTTTCTTCATCTTACTCAAAACATCCATTTTATCCATGTATTCAATTCTGATGTCTTCATTACGCCTTCTTTCAAACATTGACATTTCACAAATTTTCCTTAGCGTCTCCGCATCTCCACACCATTAATCCTACTTTTACCCTTCTTCTGCTAAGTCCAAGTGGAATGTCAAACTATCTTGACTTCGCAAGTATAATACTTTCTTCTAATATTTTATATTTGAGTGATTATGATGTTGTACACCATTCGAAGGTTTTATGTATCTCAACATGATACTCGAAAATTGTTTTTAAAGATAATCTATCTTTAACCTAAAAATTACCATCTGCTTTTGAACTTAAAAAGAAAGTTTTTTTTCATTATGACCCACTTAAAACATATACTTCCCTCAATATTCCCAGCATACCCACTTGATAAAAACTTTTTTCCATGAAACGTCTTGGTTATTCTATTTTGAGGGATGTTTGGTTAGAAACCATTCTGAAAAATTTGTTTTTGTATTTTTTTTAAGTGTATCGAGTTTTCTTATTACTATGATTATCAACATTAGCTGGATTAGTACAAATTGGTTTTCACTTCTAACTTCTCTCAAGAATATTTTCCACTCTCTCCAGTCCCATGGTAGGCTTCAGCGACTGGAGTATCCAGTTATTTTACCATCCTCAGTGAGCCCGTCCATCCAAGTTTTGGCTGCCGAATAGATCTACGGTCTTAAGGTCTGGCGTCCAGATAATTTAATTCTATCGTTCAGAATAAACTTTATTTTTCTTATTTAAATAATGTATTTTAAACATATTTATAATATATACCCTATCACCATTTTTCTATCAGGGTTGGCCGATAGGACAAAGCGCCAGACTTTCATATCTTTACACACATTCTTCACCCCTTCTACATCCATAAAACGTTCTTATACAACTCTTACGATTTCGGTGACTTTCTTTGTTGTCTTCTTCAAAATATCATTCGATTGATTCAACCATAATTTTCTAAGCATTCCTCTCTTCCACCTTCCACTCATCTTTCACTATATATTTGTTTTGTTAGTCTTCATCAGTCTTTTCCAAGTCCACTTTTTTCTATACATCAAGTTTAGCGTCAAAATACTGTTGTAGACTTCAATAACTGAGAAAATATTGTTTTCGGTCCCAATAATGGACCCTTAGGGTAAAGAACCACTCGTACATGTACTCAACGATTCTGAGTATTGTTATCTGATTATATACGTTTTTACCAGACTGAGCTCATTTTTTTAAACCTTAGGGAATCGAACACTTATCCTTAGGGTTTAAGTCAAGCGTCTTATCAATTAGTATAGAAGGTCGTCTAGCGAGTAGCAATCTATTTCTGTTAAATTCTTTCTCTATAATACTATTTAATACCAAATATGATATTATAAGTAAACAACAAATAAAATTTTCTGTGTATTTTAAGTATAGTCTAGAAAAGTTAATTTGCGAAACAAATATTTATTGAACGTGGTATTTTCAAAAGTGAAACCGGAACTTGGTCAATAGCAGTTAGTCCTTACATTTTTCTTTTTCGCTAAATTCTCACTTCATTGTGAGGGTGACTTGAGTCCATTCCACTCAATAAATTCAAATCTGGTTTGAAAGCCCGTCTTTCTTCATTATTCTCTATGTTGAAATCACTCCTCGCTCTTTATGGATTGAATTACAAAAATGGTGGGCTCACTTTGTTCCTTCTAAACGTTTTATTACAAATGAATATTTTTTTCTTAGACAACATTTTTTTTGTGTTTAAAATATTTATATAAGTGTGGCGTTAGATTATCAAAAAACTTATTTAAAATTATTAAATGTAGAGAGAAAAAAATTGTAGAGAATTGCATTTGTTTCAGTTTCACCTGTACAATACGTAATGACGAGCTTATTCATAAATTAGAATTTTATTTCATTTATAAATAAGCTCGTTTGATAAACTAACTTAAATGAAAATCCGGACTGATGTGTTTTGTTTATGCTTCAGTTAGAAAGCGGAATTTATCATGTTTGAAGGAAAGTGTTCTACTAACAAAGTCATGACGAATCCATGGTCTAGTTAGTGAGACGTCTGTCTATCAACCCGGGGATCGATTCCCGATGTTACCCCCTTTTTTTTAATAAAACAAAGGGTTCGGTTTTGGTTTTCACACAAAGTCTTTTTAATATTTTTCTGGTTTGTTAGAAGAGATAAATTGCCATATGGAAATAAGTCCACTATGTAATTCAATATAAACAAACTATATAATTTAAGTTCTGTCAAGTTGTTCTGTATACAATGAAAGTATATTTTTTACAATAACATAACGTCGCAGAAATCGTCAATTGAGTTTGAAGTATAACAAAAAAACACACTGTTGATGGGTTAATTTTTTTTATTGCAAAATGCATACTATACACTAAAATGCACATTTTTTATTCACTAGTAATAATCCGCCAATAATGACGGAAGTTAATATTTTTTTCTCTTGCCTTTGAGCTCATTCATGATGTCATCGTGTTGCTGCTTTTCTAGTCTCGCTTCCTTGTTGTAATTTATCGATAGTCTCTTCCTTTCAGCATCTCCAGCCTTTTTTGCACCCGTATTATCGTTTCGACCAATAAAAATGTATTTCTAATACTTTAAATAAAAAAAATTCTAACAAAAAACAATCAAAAACTTATAGTACGATTATTTTCAACAAAATTATAAGATGATTTTGTTTCCGGAATGAATCTTGAAATCTTTAATAATGTATAATTTAAATAAAACGAATTTCAGTGTTAAGTATTAATCTTTTTGACAGAAAACTTTAAATATACTATTAACAACCAAATTCATATATTTACTTAGATAATACAAGTATAAAATGAGCGAGTGCTACGTGAATCTTATAATTGAGTATTTATATTACAAATTTTAGAAAAATCAAGCGTTCTTACTTATAAAATGGTTTCTCTTTTTCATATTTATTTTTTTACGTACAACACTAAGGTCATCTCTTGGTAAAAATTGTATTATTGGATATAGTTATTTTATATCTTGTAGTTATATCAATATATGACAGCTGACAAATAATATTTGAATGATAAAAATGTTCCTAACAATGATATAATTAAATTATAACTACTAAATCTTATCTATGACAACACGTAATGTTACAAGCAATTTTATACTGTTGGGTAATTTCCCTAAAAATCATTAACTGTGTTGACAAAATAATATAAGCCATATTAAGATTTTTACCACAAAAATCCTAATGTGACTTCTATTGAAATTAAATAATGCGAAGAAGCCAAAACAAACATTCATAACAGCCATTTCACACAAACGCGGTTTTCATATTAATGGGTTTTCTAATTATATTGCCGTATAAATTATTTTGATGGTTCTTAAAAGTACTTTATTTAATGTAGTGTGTTTTAAATAATTTATTTTTTCTTGCAGAAAACAATGAAAGAAGCCTTAATTGAAAATTTCTTATTATTTATTTATTTAAAATATGTACCGCAAGAGTCCTTTACATATCGGAGTAAAATTTATAAAACAAAATATACACTGTCAACTTTATAAAAAAACCTAATTTGAAATACATATTTGTTTCAAAATGTAACTTAAAAAAAATACCAAGGCATAGTATGTTTCGGAAAGTAATACAATATAATAATATGATTGAAATTTTAAGTGCAAAAAAAATTCAACATTACATGCAGATTCCAAAAAAAGAAATAAATTAAGATAACACATAAATATAATAACTAGTCTCCACACCAATACCTAAGATTGAGGAAAGCCGGAGGTCTTTCCTGAACTCAATAACACTTAAATTAAAAATATCCACCAATCCAAACATGGAGTTACCCAAATGGTGTATTCTCACGATTAATGATTTACAAACAAACGTGTTACTGTCGTTAGTGAATTGCTGTTAACAAATAATCTTAAAAGCTTCCGTGTGCTTTTAGCAGGAATGTAGAAACAAATTTAATCCAATGTTTAAAAAAATCTTAATGATTAAAATAAGAGTATTTTTGTCAGACTTAATATTTGAATCTTGATCTATATGCGTTCGGTTAAACTTGGAATTTTTATTATTTTAACATTTATTACAATAAACAGATTCGTATATATGTTATATTATATTTAATTGAAAAAAAAAACACCAGCATTCATGATACGTTTCATTCTAAGGTCCTTAATGAGTTTATTTAGATTATTGTTTCACCAATAAATTAAGTCTTAAATATATCCATAACTCCAAAGCTATTTTGTGAACTTCGATAATTGTTATCTTTTAAATAATTATGGTTTTTATATGTAGATTTTGGGTAAAGAAATTTTTTAATTTTATCAAGTTAAATGCTTTTATCTAACATTAAATATTCAGTTTTATTTTAGTGGCTTATGGATTACTTAACAACTATATTTAAATACTTGATTTGTAATGGAGTATATTTTAATAGGGAGGACTTTAAGTGTAAAAGGTACACCCTATTTTGATTGCACTTCGTTCAACTACAGTTTTGAACGAACTTCAAAGTACAGATTAAAATAAAAAGTAATAGACTGCAGTTGAAACAAAAGAACTTGGATTTTTTAACTGTATAAATAGAGTTGTGAAATTTTATAGGAATTCGTACAATTAAATAAGAATAAGCGAACTTCATATCTGAAGCACCTTCTTGATAAAGTTATTTATTTTTTATGAAATTTACTACCAATAAGCAAAACGTCTGAAATGATTTATTTTAAAATGTAAATATTTTCATCACAGTTTGGAATATTTATATTTAAACCTTATCCTCAATTTTTTGATATCTCATTACCATGCTACCGTTTCAAAGATTTTATGTAAATAGAATTTGCTTTCCTTTGTAAGCTAGATAAAGAAAATTCATCTGTAAATAAATTGATGCGTTTAACCCTACGAAACTTTTCAAGTAAGACGAATACCTTCAAAATTAAAAAAAGAAGATATATTTAATAAAACCTAGGAGAAATTGATTTAAATTTTAAATAAGAAAAAAAATCTGTATTTTGTATTTAAGACATATGGCAGAATTTCGCATTTTATCTCTTCTGTTCTACATATATGATATGTACATTACAAAATTATATAAAAAAAACTAATTTAAAATAAATTTAACTGCTACATTTTTATAAATAAGTAAAAAAATAAATTATTTCAGTATGTAAATATCTCAAGGGAATGTCTGTGGTCTTTTTATTTTCTGGATACGTTTAACATATTTCTTTGCTAGTTCTGAATAAAAAATAAAATTTTTCAAAAAGTGAAAATAATCGTGTTTTCCCTGTCAGAAATCGGTCTAGTGTGAAATTCTAATGGTTTTTCTCTGAAGGACTTAAGAGATTATCATTATTAAGCTTTTTTAATAAGTTTTTTCTCCAATATAACATAATTATTTAAATCACCACAGAATGAAGTTATTAAGTTAAAATGTCGTAATTGTTTAGTTTCAATAAACATACCCATTTTAGAATTTCTAGTAATTTGTTTAGTCCAACACTGTTTATTTCGCTATATAAAATGGTTCTACAGTTCTCAAGGTTTTCACCTCATTATTAGTGAGTAATAAGAAGACCTTGTTTATGTTTCCCTAATGATGAGGTGAAAACTTTGAAACCTGTAGGATTATACCGTAACATAAAGTGAAAGAAACAGTGTTTGACTAAATAAACTAGTGTCTTTAAACCTCCACAGTATTAAAGCCTCAATTATATATTTATAATTAATTAGCTGTACCCGGCCACGCCTTTATGTGGCTCAGTCTGGTTAAATGGAAAAGAAAGAAAAGAGAAAGCACACGTTTCTAATATGTTTAATTTCACAATGCTTGTGGGTATACAATATTTTTGACGTCTTTCAGCTACTCTCAGCCTGTCGCGTTCATTCTGTTGAGAACGAAGCAGATCTGAAGCTGCAAAACGCGATCGCCGTGCTCGCAACCGTGCATCCTCAAGTCTGGCTGCTCGTCGTTCTGCTGCTTCCTCAGCATTTTGATGAACTAAAGCAGATCGATTGCACTGAAAAAGAAGAAAGAAAGTTAGAACGAAAACATATAAAATTGCGAAACATTAAAAAAGGAACTGAATAATATTGTTAAGTTCGTAGGTGTCTTTGCTCTTGGTGGCAAGAATAGCTCGTTCACTCAGCTAATCGTGATTCTTATAATTGATTTGAATATTGGGAAATACTTTTTCAACCAATTCTTCTTCTGACGTCACTAAATTGCAGAAGTTATGAGGCAATTAAATTCGTCCTGAGGTCATATAAACCGGCACATTTCCGTTCCCAATTTCCAGCAATTGATGTGAGAATATCTCAGCTGATCGATCGTTTTGCAGCTGGACACGCATATTTGTAGTTAATTTCAACGTCTTTACGTGTCGTCACAAAGTAGAGTATTTCAGGCCAAATATAAAATTGCGAAACATAAAAGTAACTAATTAAATGTTAAAGGAAGACAGAAAGAACATTGTAACTAATTAAATATTAAGGGAAGACAGAGAGATAATTGTAACCAATTAAATGTTAAGGGAAGACAAATAGATTATTGGAACTAATTAAAAAAATCTCCATTTCTACATACGATTTGATAGATTTTGAAATATAAACATAGAGATAAAATGAAATTCTATATAAATGTATAACGACATGTATGGATGTAGAGAAGGCTGTGTGTATAGTTGCTTAGTTCCAAGTTTAATTACTGATTTTAATCTTAGATCATTTTACATCTGAATTTTTGTTATTCTGTCGCTTATATTGTATTATAATATGCTACTAATTGGGTGTTAACATAAGTTGTGTCCGTTTTTTTCAAATTTGAAAATGAGCACCAAAATTAAAACAAAATGGTAAAGGTTATACGTCATTCGAATGAAAATTTTCTGCTCTACAAGAAATTGTGTTTGCTTTTACGTTACATATATTATTTTATTTGATTACAAGTCTTCAAAATGGAATGTCAAGTAGACAAACGTGAGCATTTTCGACACCTCCTACTGTTCGCGTTCAATCGAGGGAATAAAGCTGCCAAAGCTGCTCGCGATATTAGCGAAGTGTACGGTGAAGATGCTATCAATGAAAGGACAGCTCGTCAATGGTGTTTGCGTTTCAAAGACGGTAATTTTGACCTGAAAGACATGGAGCATTACAGACGACCAGTGGACTTCGATGAGGACCGCTTAAACCATATTATTCATGAAGATCCCCTTCAGCCCACCGTAGAATTGGCTAAGCAGATGAATTGTAGTCACATGTCGAACAAAAATAAATTTAAAAATCAAATTAAATTAATTGTCGAACGTTGTTTTTTGTTGTTTTCACTCAAAACATGTGGAACCCATGCGCCGAACTTCTGGACTTTTCCCATTGATTTAAGATGGCGGTATACATTTATGTGACTACAATTCATCTCCTCAGCCAATTCTACGGTGGTTTAAAGAGGATCTTCATGAATTATATGGTTTAAGCGGTCCTCATCGAAGTCCACAGGTCGTCCGGAACGCTCCATGTCTTTCAGGTCGAAATAACCGTCTTTGAAACGCAAAAACCTTATGTTAACACCTAATATAATAAATTCTTATACCTAGTACTGATAAGCAACACAAAATAGCACCATATAAAACTCTCACGAAAGGTTGCACCAAATTAAACCTGCCGATTGTCTTGGAAGTTTATTATCTTTGCCATCGAAATTTTAGATTAAATCTGTCAAAAATGTTTGCTTCCTGAAATGCAACAGCAGGCACACGATAAATCAACATACGCACATAAATCTTCAGTTCACAGGTTGGTTGACTATCATACTCGATCACGAGGGATAGCAAATTGAAGATATAAAAGTGTAAATATCTGTCCTACTTACTACTCTGAAAGATATATGATATATGCATCTTTCTAGCAAAAGTAATCTTAATTTCATATTAAGTTGAATTGTCACCAAAATAAATTTCAATTATAACGCAAAAACGTGTTTCAATATTTAAACAACCGAGTACCTTCCCAGTCAGAAATGACAAATTGTAGAAATTAAAGGAATCGTAACAATAAATTGGAATTTAAAAGCCTGTCTGTCATTTTAAGAGCTTTATACCGTTTGCTATCAATGTGACCTTATGTCAAGTTAACACCCTTATTTTAATATATTTTAATATTTGAATATTTCAAAATATATCTGTAAATTATAATACGTTTATAAATTATCTCTACAGATCGGTAATCAGTGAGCTCTTAGGATGAGCAAAATATAACTAAAATTAATGATAAACAGATTTTCTAAAACTGCACAAGTTCAAGCGAAAAGCGGAAGTCTTAACACCATCTATTAAGAGCATCTTATCTCGTTTGAAGAAGAAGCATAAAAACTTGAAGTTTTATGGTTATGTGTGAAACATTTTTATCTATTTGAAGTGAAAATATAGTATATACTTGCATATTCGTAGTTCGTTCATATAGGTGTGAGACATAGACACCATCTTCCAAAGTCATAAACAATGAAATGGAGAATCGTGACCTTAAAACTTAAAATTCCTAACAAAAAATTATAATTTGTTTATCTGTTTTGTCAACATTTCAAGAGGTAAAGCAAGGGTGTGTTATGTCACCCGGGTTGTGTAACACTCACATGGATTTATGTCTGAAAAAATAACAGATGTCAATGGGTGGCATACAAGTGAAAAATGGTTTTAAGAATCTGATAACTAAATTATGTGAGAGATGTGGCGAGAGAGATCTGAGATGAATATTGTGAAATTCAAAGTTAAACGAATAGTAAATGGGTATATGGGTGAGCAATGAAAGATAGGATTCCAGTTTGGTTAACACTTAGGGCTTATAAAAACATCTTTCTGGTTGGTTGGAAGAGATTGCCACATGACAATAAATTCGCCAGTTAAAAAAAAAAAAAAAGATAAGAACAAATAAAGGAATTTTTCTATTTCCCATTGTTTCTTATTATCCTTAATGATTATTATATCATGTTCGCAAGGCTTTCATTTATTTTTTAATTTCATGGAAATTGTCTTTAAACTTTTTATAAAAGCGATGAACAGTCATTGTTCTACTGCTAAGTGAGAAGTGATGTAATATATTGATAATATTTCGCATTACAGAGTATCGCTTTATTGAGAAAATGTCTTCCAAAGTTCAATCAATCATTGGATAACGAGCACATTGAACAGTCTTTCATATTTTCATCCTCATTTAAGGCCATGAAAATCATACTACAGTGGTTGCCAACTTTGTTTTACCAAAGATCACACAATCAGCACGGGTCATTTTCAATGCAATTTTACATATAATTGGATGAAATTTATCTTTTTGCACGTTCCTTAATTTTTGAGGATCATGTATCATATGATCTCTTGAGTGTGGTATCTTTTGTTTTTTTTTTTGTATGTGCGGTAGGTATATTGTGGGAAGAACGTTTTGGTCTGTTTGGATTGATGAAGTGTAAGGGGTTTGATTCGCGTGACGTATACATATGTAATTGAGTGTCATTGTTTGTCAGGTTGATGAGAGTATCCAACGGGGTTTTATATAATAAAAAATCGGAAAGAAGTATCGATTTATTTTTTCGTGCTATATGTCTTCAGTGAGATACAAGCAAAAGCCTGTTTACTGGGGATACATGACAAATTATTACGATTGATTCTAGTTTTCTACTTTTTTTAGGTTAACTCTTTTCAATTATTTAAGTTATTAAAATTATTAGAATCAAGTTAAGTTATTAAAATTATCAGAATCAATAAGTCAGCGGCTTAAAAAGGAACACATATCTCTTTGGTCTCAAGGTTCGAAAGGTAATAACACACGAATTTCTAACAGCACATCAGAGGATAGGTAACAATAATGAAACACAGTAACAATTTAGATTAAAATTATTTATTTTCACTACCGGATCAAATGATCTAGATAGGATTAGTTTGAATTTGAATAAGAGTTTGACTCTATTAGTTAGACTTGAAGAGTTAACTTTATAGGATTAATATCCTTTGCAAGAGAGATTATCTCTAGCGATCGCTCTGAAAGCGTCGTAACACAAAAAAACAAGTTTAGTGCAGAATTTGAAATCACCAAAGGAATAACAAAGAAAATAGAGTCACAGTACCTTTAAATATCCACGTGATTGTTCGTTAAATTGAAGCAACGGGTTTTGTTGATGACTACGCACCATTCGTAGGGCTTGAATTGGAGATCGGGATCTGGAGCGTTCCAGAAGCAACTCTTCCTTCCTAGCCTTCGGAAAAAGGCGTCAGGCAGCTGCTTGATGGTTTTGAAGAGCGTGAAGTAATCTCGAAGCATGACGCAATCTGCGCGTTGCGTCTTTTGTAGATAATGAGTCCCGTTGATAAAAAGAATTCTCGCTGTCTAAACTAAACAATGAAGTAATTATGTACTCTCTCTCTGGATTTCCACTACAAAGAAAATTATTCGATAATCTTTCTTTGTTCTATAACAGTTGAGGCTAGAACTGACCTCAAGACGTAATTATTAATTAAAAGAATTACGATATATTTAAGCACAGAGAAGACACCTCTGTACTGGCTCGGGAGCTAGCTAATAATGCCGGTGTGCTGGATGCATTCTCCGTCGTCCACACCGTTGAAGGGGGGAAACACCTCGTGCCTTCATCCCCCCGCACAAAAAATTTTTTTCATTACAGACAAAATAATAATTCTTTAAAGTTCTAGAACAATCTATCAAGGACATCGAGCAGCGCATCGAGAGACACCTGCAAAGTCGGCGAGCTGGGAAGATCAAACCCTTTGCCGTTTACTTGCCGATAGCTTTCATTTGTTAGCGACAAAGATTCATGACGCAACTAATATTTTGATCACGCGGAAATATTTCGAAATGATTCAAGACTAAGATGATCTCAACCGATAATATAACACGTCCTAACAAAATGAACAGAAATACCGGCTTCTCTGATTTGAGATTTTGTTAAGAAACTGACCGTCCATAGCAAAATGGAGTCTCCTATAATTTGTTGATTTTCAATATCCATTTCGCTATTCTAAATAATATACTCCTAACAAAATGAAAGGCAACAAACCCAGCTCCATTAAAATTGTGTGTTCAAATTAAATTACCTGTTGTTTTTTCGCCAATAATGTATATTTACTGCCATGTGTAAAAATAAATAAATAAAAAATAAATTATTCTACGATTACCCTTCAGTGAAAGAGGTGTTTGGTTTTCTGCCAAACCTCGTGGAAAGTGCACCCTTTTGCTTCCTTCACCGATCCCTACCCACACAATATGGTATAGACTTTGCTGCCATTCACATTTCTAGTCAGAGTTGATCCTTGTCGGTCTTCTAGTAAAAAATATATTTACTCTCTTCTTCAATACAGCATAGAAAAATGTATTTATATATTAAGCTCTTCAATGATCGTTTGGTTGGTTCTTCCATCCATCTTCAGGATTACAACACAAAGAAATAAATCACTTGACTATTGTAAACCTTAAGTATTTCGGTATACGTACCATAATATAAAATTCAAACAAACGATAGTTTGGACAAACGAGTTTTTGTTTCTCGGAGTATTGTTTATCTATCAAAATAACTTCTAGCTAACTCACCGCTCGCTTGGCTGTATCGATCACATAATTTTGCCATCACAGATTCCGTTTTCAGTGTTAAAAAAGTTGATAAAATAAATAATACTTAC
The DNA here is from genome assembly GCA_949825065.1 of Odontocerum albicorne. Classification (NCBI taxonomy): domain Eukaryota; kingdom Metazoa; phylum Arthropoda; class Insecta; order Trichoptera; family Odontoceridae; genus Odontocerum; species Odontocerum albicorne. The sequence goes on from OX463838.1 coordinate 17,856,509, forward strand.
AGAAAAAATGCATTAAAAAACTATTAACTAAACATGAAAAGTATTATTTTTAATGCTCAAGATATCTGCAAGAAGTTGTAGAAATGTTACCATATAAAGAGTTAGATATATATTCATAATAATAATAATAAAATGACAATGTATACATCCCCGTTTAGAGAGCGAAATCTCCTCAAGATTATTTCAACTCAGGACTCGAACCCACGTTTATTGACAGAATAACAATTGTGTATCGGACGGGGCACAAAGACTGTATATAGACACGTTGGTTGCCGCGTCGCGGTCAGAGAATCGACGTCGCGAATTCCGTAGCGAAGATCCAGTAGAAGAAGAATAAGGTAGCAGGGAGAGATTCTTCTCAGGCAGTCGAAGTAGGGTAGCGGGTCTCAAGTAAAACGCGGTATAGTCGGTTGTTACTGAGAAGTATTATATTTTCCAAAATCAGGGGGCCCTCTATATTAATGGTCAGTCGGCCGTCCCAAGCGCCCATTGCCCGCGAAATACAACAACTTTCGGGGTTTGGGCCCTGCTTACGCCGACTGGGCCCCGACCTACTCCGAGCGCATCGCCCCGCAAGTCACTTATTTCCATTGCGGTCGCGAACGTGATCGGAGTCAAACAAACATACATTTTACATAGTTTCCAACATGATTCACAAATACATAGAATTACATGACAGTTATACACATAACAGAGTTCATACACAGATTTACACAGTTTAAATAGACAAATATTAGGGTGAATTTGCCTCCAGATCTACACAGCATTGTCTATTTCATCATACCACATACACACACACAAGGGTGACGGCACACGTCCGATACAAATTGTTTGTAGATCTTTAGATACGTGATAGTAACACATACGCGTTGAGATGTAGCGTAGTATATGTGTGTAGTGTTTATATATGTTATGATTATAAAATTTGATGAGGACTCCCAACGTTGTCTTCAAGTGCTTCCTTAAGCTGCGTATACCATCCTTATCTCTGAAACTTAGAGACTGACCATTTCATACAATAGGACTAGCAATGGTAAAAGTTTGGTAAAATTTCTATCATATACCCCCCCCCCTGCTGAACAATGAAATCATTAGATGAATACAAACTCGACGTCTACTTCTCTCAGAAAGAACATCTCTCAGACACATACTCGAAAGATACGAGTACAATGGAGACGCATATCCGAGTAATTGCCAACACTGATTGCGCATCAAACAAAAATATAGTATACTATAAGCTGCCGTGACTGTGACGTACCTACCTACCATACGAAGGCTTAAAAAAGTAGTAGCTTAAAATTTTCAAAAGGTCTAGATCAAAAGCAAGAGGACTAGTAGGTAATTCCAAAGATTCTAAAAATAAAAAGGAGAGGTTGAGTGTAAGAGGCTAGGACTTGATAGAACAAGTCCTAGCCTCTTACATTCAACGTGGAAAAACTTCTTATTATTTATTTTATAACAAAATTATGTTAAAAATTTGACGCACCCATTTAAATTTATCAATTGTGAACGAACTGTAGCGATCTTAGATAAATGAGTTCTGCAAGGTCGAAGTTCTGCGACTTTAAGTTTGGAAACACATGGAATATCATATAAAACGATCAAAGTCATGTTTCAAGGATAATGTGAAAAAGTTTTGTTTTGTTTGAAGCGCAAAAATTTTGGTTTTTCACTAAATATTCAAATCAATCACAATTGTTTTATTATGGTATTATAACACGTAAAAAAGAACAAATTAGATAGCTGGGCCGGTTTTTTTTCTTAAATTTATTTACTGCTCTATTAAAAAATACACGAAATTCAAGTGTTCTTTACAAAAACCTAGTGATAATAAAAACACAATAAATAACGTATCAATATCTTTAAAAAAAAACTTACAAAATGATACATATATCATTCCAAATATGATGCTCAAACATTTCACTATAATTATACAACTCAATCAACAATTCTATTGTGCAAATTATAAACAAAAAAAATATGTATATAGTATAAAATTCAATAGAATAACAGTCTCTCAGTAAGACTGTTAGATTGAGGAAATACTAGATAAGGACACTTCTGAACTCAACAATATCTTCGTTAAAAATATCCACCAAATCAGACGTGGAGTTAATCAATTGTTGTTTTCTCGCGATTGATGAAATAAATACAGGTTTATTGATAGCAACATAGTATGCACATAATACATTAAGACACATTAAAAATATAATACGAGTACATTAAAAAACAGAAGCTATCAAAAGGTCTGGGCTCATCTACTAACACCCCCCCCCTCTGCCCAAGATATACCCCACCAATATAGGGCGAGCCCAGCCACGGGGACACCAGATATTTGTTACAACGTGCAACTCTCGTTAAAAATTGCTATTGACACATTTGAATTGTAAAAGTTCCGTGTATTTTAAGTAGAAGTTTGAAAACTAATTTGAGCCAGAAATAATAATCCTAGTTGTGATTATTACGGTTTTATAAAAACTCTTCCTAAAATTTTTGACCAGTAAAATAAAGCGATCGTGGTTTACTTTTCTGTTACATTGAAACATTGTTTGAATAAAATTTTATTACAATGATACAAATTGAAACACACAAAGAAATGGTATTATGAATATTCTTATTTGTTTATTTATGATAATATGATCCAGAAATTACCCAGAAAAAAGTTTGAAATAAAAAATAGAGGTCGCCCAAAATAGCACATTTGAATTGATAATAATAAATTGAAAAGTCCTAACTTTCAACAACAGATTTCATTTTTCTTCTTTTAAATTACGTGAATGAAATTAATCTTATGCTCTAATAATTCAAATCGAAAATATAAATATTTCTTTTCATCAACGTTCTGCTGTATTACATAAATAATTATCGCAAGTAAAGATTTTGTAGTTCAATATTTAGCCGTTAGATGTGTCGGGGCGGTACAATTGTGTTTCATGCGGTCTTTTCTTTTAAAAATGGATATAAAATGTGTTTATAGGAGTAATAAGCAGTTAATCTTATATATGTGTAATGCGCAAATACGGTTTTATAACAGTTTAGAAACGTTATAAAATACTCTGAAACCGTGCATGACGTGGGTTACTCGTCTAGTTATTAATGTTCTTAGTTGATAAACGTCGTATTAATTCAAGTTTTGATTGCGAGAGCTTAATTTGTTTGTGCAACTAGGAATTAATCTGTCTTCTAAATGAACTAGAACTCAACATTACTCACTGGCTGGGAAACACCCATTTTGGGTAAATGGCCTTACAATAAAGGCCTAATATTTCATTTCGTTTGATTAATACCAAATCAATATAAAAGAGGCTTTGAAATGCTTTTGAAAATGTAGGAGTAATTATATATTAATGTTAGAAACATTGCTTTTTTGTAATAATAAACAAGGAATAAATAGAACCTTATGGAAAGATTGGTACTTGATACGTCATATTGAAGGAGGATATACAAGATATCAAACACAATCAAGATTATAGTTCACAACAGCATTCTAGTATCAACTTTGATATATATGAGAATGAAACGTGACGAAAAAGTCTGAAAGAGGCCGAATAAATGTTGTAGAAAGACGTGCACTTAGAATAATACATGGGGGTGACAATATATGATACAACATGGAATGAAGTGATTAGGTTTAAGTGTCAACTTAAGGTTGATGGAGTAAGATGAAGAAGAGCACTCAGAGATGGTTTGGATAAAGACTATCAAAATAAATATACTGTGCAAATGTGAGTGGAAAGCAGGGTAGAGGAAGACTAAGGAAACTGGACCAAGTGAATGATATTAGAAAGAAGAAAATGTAAGTCAGAGAAATTTTAGTGTGAAAAAATATGTGTGTCGCGATAGAAAAGTCTAGCTCTCTCTCCTTAACCCAACTGGAAAACGGCATGCTGGTGTGTAACACAAGTTAAAATGTCTTATTAAATTATCACCTAGTTTTAACTAAGCTTAGTTACAAAATACTCATAAATAAAATTCTAGTTTCATTAATCGAAAGAAGAAATAAAGACAGTTTGGAGAGGCTGGTAGTAACTGAAACTATTTAGCCCCCGACAGGTAGCTAGATCTTATCAAAGAGATGACTAGTTCCTTGTTGAGAGTTGCAATTATAATGGCTTAGAATCCGTAGGAGTTGAGGTAAGTCTTCCGCTCAGCTCCTGATCATCAGAGAATCAAGACACTCATCCATGGCCAACACAACTAAGTAGATTTAATTGATAAATATTTAAGCGGCAGAATCAGAGACAAAATATCTCAATATCTTCATTGCCAATAATAAGGGCTGCAGTATGGATTCTCGTTGGAACCTTTTTTTTTTTTAAGATTCGTGTCTAGATTTCCCTTCAGGTCTCTTTAATATATTTCTGTGTTTGTTTGAAAGATATTACTTATGGCAATATACTGTGCATAAGAAAAGTGTAATAATTATTGTAATTTGTTTAGTCAATCACTATTTATTCCATTTTATATAACGGTATAACCCTATCGATTTCAAGGTTTACGCCTCATCTTCAGGGGAACATAAATAAGACTTGTTTGTGTACCCCTGATTATGAGGGAAAACCGTGATTGATTAAATAAATTACAATGTTTTTACAATGTTAATGCCTTAACCATAAATTATACACAGTCTGTCCAATGCGAAAGGAGACTGACGGGAAATGAAATACAGGCCATTGTTTATCTTTAGTTTACATTACCTTTTATTATAAATACACTCCTTGCGATGGCTGAAATCGTGTCGAAGTGCTTTCCTTTTATCGTCAATTTCAGTTTCGGGAATTGCCCGAAGTTGCATGGAGTCAAATCAGGCGAATACGGGGAGTGATCGAGTCCCCGTATTCGCCTGATTTGGCTCCTTTTACTTTTTTAGCCAAGAAATCGCGTACAATCTTGCTTTGGTGCGCCGGTGAATTGTCGTGTAACACAGACCATGCCTCTTGTTTCCGGTATTTGGGTGAACGCGAAGAATCCTGGCCCATAAACCACTCAAAACACCCAAGTACACATCGACGTTCACCATTTGACCTTTTGACATGAATTCCTAATAGATAATTCCTTTGGAATCAAAGAAAACGGTGAGCAGTCTTGATTTGACTCTTCTGCATGCGCACTTTTTTTGGTTTCGGAGATTGTGGACCTTCCCATTCCGAGCTCTGGTGCTTTGTATGTGGCTCATACTGCAAGCACCATGTTTTGTTACCTGTAACAATGCTTGACATGAAGTCTGGATCCATGTAATTTGCTCTTTTCATGCCTCCGCAGTGTTCCACTCTGCAAACTTTTTGGTCGTCAGTCAGTATGTGCGGTTTGCCCATATTTTCCATTAAAATTAGATGAATAGTGGATTTAGGAATTCCAGTAAGCTCTTCAATGAGCATAGCAGACGCACAATGATAATTTTGAAGAATTTCAATCATATATATGTAATAATTATAATAGGCCTGTTTATATAATAATTATAACAACCACATCATCTGTCGATTCTCAAAGAACAAAGTCAAGGGACTTTTGGAATCACAGAAGAGTGAAATAAAAACTTTTTAGATCCGTGGTTTAATTTCGAAATAATCAAGTTTACAGTTTTAAGAGATACAGCAAAAGAGACCCTTGCGATTAACACTGGGAGCCGGGGCCAAGTTTTGAAGAACAAATATGACAAAAAAAATCGAAATACTAAAATTCAATATTTCACTCTTCTCTGAGTCAGGATCCCTCAATAAACCAACCGAAAATACTACAGTCAATGGACCTTGGTAAAATTTAACCCAATACTGTATCATTTATGAATGTAAATGCATTCATTAGTAAATAAATGAGAATTTATCGAAAATAATAATTTTAATTTCAATCCAATTTGTAGATCTAAACAGTTGTACTCGTAATAATAAATAACCTGACACCAGACCTGGTACTGGTAACCCGCATGGCCTCATCAATATCTGCCTGAAAAAAGGTTACCTACCGACTTAAACGGATTATATCGTTGAAGTTTTCACCGCCTTCGTTGGCGTTGATACGTTTCGCTTACACGATGGCACTGTGTAAAGTGCGAGATCAAAGCATTTATGGATCATTTACTTCAGAATGATCTCATCATCTCGTTTTTATTTGTATTTGAACTCTCGTTAAGCGTAACATAATCTTCAAATTATCAAGTTTGTAGGTATTTCCCGCGATAAAACGCTAATTTGTTTTTACCACTTACAAAATATTTAAGTACCATCTTATCTGTTATTACTTATATTGATAATGTGATTTTCATTAAAGGTTTTATGTCATCATTGTCTTTTAAACTCATCTGGTAAATGGGAAGTTAAAATTTGAAATCGGCTTTGAAAATACTTATATTTTAGAGAATGCATTTATAATTAATTAACGCAATTTTTTTCCTTCTTATTAAGAACAGTACACATGTGTATGAGGTTGTTCGGAAAGTAATTTCTAATTTTTAGATCAAATATTATACAAACGCAAAATTTAACCAAATGTCCATGCACCATTATTTTCGATATATTTACTATCTCAGCAATCTATAGTTTCGTAGAAAGCTGATTATTGTTGAACAAAGCCTTGATTTGGTCGTCATCAGTGGTTATCGGCCTTCCAGAGCGAACACCAACTTCAAGTGTTGTATCACAATGACGAATTTTTTAAATCACTTTTCACACACACGATCGCTTACTGCATCGTCGCCATACACTGTATGTATCATTGTTTGTTTCTTTCGCATTTTTTCGCGGTAGTAAAAACCCCTCAGGCAACGAAAAAAAACCACTCATTTGGTTACATCTTCAAAATTATGTAAAAAATCACTCAAGCAATAAGGGTAAAGAATTATTACAGAAAAAAGGCGTTACATAAACTTTTCATAATAATATATATTTACCACATTTGGAATGAAATGACCAACGAAAATATTTACCTTATAATATATATTCGAGAAATATGAAACTACTTTCCGGATAACATACTCCTATATGTATATGTAAAAAGGAACCAAAACTAATTTTTTATTCACTCGAAATATGGAATGAGCATAACTTAATCTGATAAAATATAAAATATTAAACCTGTATATGGTTTTTTTAATCCAATAGTATTAAATATTTGTAATTGAGAAGTGATAGTATAACTTGTGAGTTTGTTGATTTGAAATTTAGTTGGGCATTGGCTTGGAGCTGCGGATTGCGGAAATTCATTTAATTGTCAGCATATTAATCTCGCAGCTGTAAGACAAGTGTTTCAAAACCGGCGATGAGCCTTGTGAGAAACTGTGACGCGTTTTGGAAAATTATTGGTTTGAAAACTTGTATTTATGATAATTGATTAAAAACAGAAAAGCACTCTGAGATGGTTTGGTCACACGGAACGAATAAATGAAGGAAGAAAAGAAATCCTCAGATATTTATGGTACAGAATAAAGGGTGATTACCCAAAATATGCGCGCCATGTCAAACTTCTCTCAGTGTGCAACTATTGAAACCTCCACACAAGAAGGGAATAACTCATTGTGATATTCATGCTAATGGATTTTGAAAGTAGTTTTAACTGTCCCGTGACACTAAAAGAGTGTATTGTATTATATTTTTGTTATGTAGACGTATAATGCAGCCTGGTGGGCTTGTTGCTTTGTGGCAATATCTTCCAACTAACCAGAAAGATGATGTTAAGTGGGTTTAAGTAAAAAGCAGACTGGAATCCTTTTAAAAAAATATGGGTTCCAACGGAAATCAAATCCACAACCTCCGGGCTGGAAGACAAGTATCTTACCAACTAAAGCACGGAGGTTTATATGTTCCCGATAAATCAAACCATGCAAGGAATCATCCTATGTTCTATATACCAATTTACATAACGAATATCATGGCTAAACACTCAGTCACGCGTGGTATAAATATATTAAACCAACTGAGTGACACTGTGGGTATAGTCTCGGTAAAGCCTAGTAGTATGAAAAGAATCCTACCTGATATTCTTCCTTGCAAATAAGCTAACTAGTAGTAGACCCTCTTTCAGTGACAGGAGAAATCTGTGCAAAGTGGTAATAACAAAATTAATATATGTACAGTGCAAATGTAATATAAGTGGAAGGTGTGGTGGGTGTAATTTTGAAAGGACATTTAAAAGTCAAAAACATCTTAGGAGATAAAAAGGTATATTGGGATGTAGAAGAGGTGTAAGATGTGTGTCGCGATACGAAAGTCTGGCGCTTTCTCCTCCTTTCTGACTACTTCGATAAGGAGACCTCATGTTGGTATATTTGTACATAAAAAAAAGAAATAGACTGTTTATCTTGGGTAAACTACTATAGTGTTATGTAAACATTAGGAAAATAAGTGATAAAAATAGTTTCCGTCTTAAAAATAGACTATTCAAAGGGTAGTCATAATTTTTCGAATATCTTAAAACAATATTTGAAGAAAAGGGATTTAAAAGCATTTACATGTGGAAATAAAATAATTTACTTCGTGTTTCATTAAATGGATGCATATACTCGTATAGTATTATGCACGCAAGATCCGGCTCTTAATCAATTCGTTGTGTTTTTACTTTTTATCTCGAGACTCTCTTCAGACACAAACATTTGTTATGAGAGCTATGTTTAAGTCTAACTGTTGTCATATTTCATCGGAAGTGTGTTTGGTATATTGGCCCAAAATACCCTAATAAATTAAGTAAAGCCATCCCTGGATGTCACAAACTTGGAGAGAAATAGTTCAATGCAAGGTAAGGCGGAGCTCCTTTCTAAAATTAGATATAGTATTTTCATCACAGTTCTACAAAATGTGCACGTATGTATATTATATATGTAATTTCTTTTATTCAAATGTTGGGTTGTGTCCTTTTTTGCATAAATAAGTTCAATTATCTTAATTTACAATTGTTAACAAATTAAAACGTAAGACTTTTAACCCAGCCATTATTTACATTATCACTGTCGTCTTACTAATTAGACCACGGAGTTATTGACAACTTCCATGGACTAGTTTTGTGTTCAATTCTCGAGGGTACCTAAATAGAAAGAAAAAAAACCTTATCTAGTAAACAGTTCGTCTTATAACAATACTTATACGTGCTAGAAGTGTGCGAGTGTTGTTGTTTCACGTGGGGCAATATTCCTAATGCGTGCGATTAATAACAACGAGTTTCGTGCTTACTCCAATAATAATAAACTCGAAGGCTCGATTAATGGGGCTTAAGATAATGTTGTCTTCTGACCACATTCTTTAATATGTCTGAATCGCTAATGAATTAAAGATAAAAATTAATCACAACTCTTCGACAGTGGATTTTGTTTCTCCCAGATTTACCTTAAGCATTAGTTAAACAATTCGAGATGAGTTTATTCTTTTGATATATTCTATTCGAGCGGCATAACGAAGCCAATGAATTCAAAGCGGAGCGTTGGGACTCACGTTAGATGGAGGACCAAAAAGTCTGTACCTTTCAAAACTCTTAGTAAGAATACTTTTGCAGGTTACGTTACTTTTCCCAGCCCTTGTATTATAAATTTTCCTTCCTTAAATCTACCAACGCAAAAAATGAAATCAACCAATTTTAAAAATCATTTCTCACGTGTATTACGAAAACATGTACAATATTATCGATGTACTATACATAGAAGTGTCTCGTAAATGTGTTGGATCTGGAGCCAGACCATCGCCGCAAGGTAGGTAGATTTGTATTTTCAATAAAAATGTATTACGAGTATTATTGCAGTTAATTGCAGAAGTGATATGGTGCCGAAGAAATTGTAATTTATTTTTATCAAACACTGTTTATTCCACTTTTCGTGACGGTATAACCCTACCGGTTTCAAGGATTTCACCTCATCTTCAGGGGAGCGCAAACAAGACTAAATGCTGTTCGAACTGGTACCGATATACACGCTTCAACGGTTGGGGGCTGAGGGATGAGGGAGGCATGGAACAATTTCGGCCAAGAGCGGAGAGATTTTTGGGAAATAACTGTTCAACAGATGTTCGGATCGGTGTACTGACTTAGAAATTTCTAGGGCCTCTAATCTGTCCAATTTATTTCCGTTACTACTGATATGTAAGAATTTGGCATCATCGATAGAAAAAGTATGGTTTTCACGGTGACAATGATTAGCTATTTCAGAATAAATTAGAGGATTTGTTAAGGCGGATTTGTGTTCATGAAATCTCTTCTCAAAAGATCTTCCTGTCTTTCCTATATATAAATTATCACAGTCAGCACATAAAAGTTTATACATACCACTGTTGCTAAGTATTCCATTTTTGCCTTTCCCATTAAGTAAGAGTTTCCGGAGATTAAAATTAGTGTAAAAAGCTGGCTTTATGTGACTTGGAATATTTTTGGTTATTTCATATGATATGTTTTTTATAAATAGGACTTTGCTCCATTTATAGGTATGGAAACGTACCGAAAAAATATTTGGTATTCACAAATACATCGGATGCCATCCATGTTTCCTTGCATCACTAATAATATCACAAGTTCAGACGTAAGGACACCCAACATTTTTGATTTTTTGACGTCTGAATATGATTGGCTTTTGAAAAAAGGTTTTTTATTGTAAAAAAATTGAATTGAAAAATATGTTTTTAAATAACTTCTTTATTTGTATTTGTCCATAGTAACTTTTTTTTTCACGTAAGTGTGTATGTTATATGAGATAAATGTAGATAGAGGCCCTTTTTCCATTTTGCAATGGGACTAAATATTTTTTGTTTCCCCACTCCTCTATCCTCTATAGAGTCTATAGAGCGAGATCTTTACAGTTATATGTAGTCGTATACGACTCTTTAAAGGGATTGAAAAAAAAAATACAAGATTTTTTGTTTTCATTTGTGTCAAAATTGTACACATAAGACACACACACGCAGCGTGGTGAAATAGAGCTGACATGTCTTATTCCATTTTCCAACCTGTCTGGGCACACGAGGGAGTTGTAGCAACTTGTGGCGTTGAAGAAAAAAGGTTATATTTTCAGTCTCCTAGTTTGAACCCATTGGAGATTTCAAGTTAGTTTTCATTTCAAACAGATGGAGTGTGTAATGAATGGAAGATATTTTTTTAGTAAAAAAGAAGAATTTATTTTTTGTTAATGGAATTTCATTCTCGTGAGATTGGTTTATGCCCTTTGTATGATTAATGATTGATGGTATATATCAGGGGTGGCTAACTTGTTTTTTGTCACGATTGATTTTTATGTAAAAAAAAAATTGTCGCGATCTACCTATAGAATTAGTGAAATTTAACACATAACACCCTGTTATTTTCAAGAAAACTCCCTGTACAAATTCTCCATCAGAAAACTATGTACATTATTTTTTGCTAAATTATAGCTGACTTTGAATGAAGCGATAGTCACTGCATGTGATAGGTATTTTAAACACATTTTTTTGTGTTAATAACATAACATAGACTAACTGTTTAACGGACATTCTGACACATATTTACTATGGAGTGTTACAAAATGTCTTTCCAAATTACCTGTCTTAGTTATGACTACAGATGAATGACATATTAAGCAACAATTTTTTTCATTCATTCCTTGTGAAAATGGTTAGTCGATGATTTTTTTCGAATTCATCATTTTAATAGGAACGGTCTTAAAATTCCCAAAGGAAAGGGATGTAAACATTTTCACCAAAGCTTAGAAACTAAATGAGTAAGTAGAGTTTATTCCTATAAAAAGTTTGACACGTTGGGTGGTAGACTCAAATTTCATATAAAGTTGTATGCTAACCGCGAGAAAGACAGGAGTTGAACCAAACGATAACAACCTCTGGGGACAGACAGGCGCTGATTGCGTCGACAAGTGCATACGTGCAATAAGCAACATCGTACGCTGTATTGTAAGTTCGTAGACGGGCCCTATCGACCGGTCGATCGCTATCGATTTGTTAGCCATCCCTAGTATACATAATCTATATAATGTACTAAAGAGTTTAAAAATAAATTGATATAATTTTTTTAATAATCAAAGATTTTTCCTAACAACTTCCTTGGGTTAGTTAGTAAGACGTCTATCATCCAATCCGGTATTGCGGATTCGAGTCCTGTTGATACCCCATTTTTGAAAAGAATAATTCCCACCTCGTATCATTTAAGGCACATTACAATAGGGAAAATTAATCAGCCTCTTCACAGTTCTATATGTTATTAATATTGTGACAATTGTTTCACTATCACTTTGATAATATTAGTTTAACAAGACCATCTTATGACAAAACAATTATCATTATATAAAATATGTAGAGAACTATAATGCCCTCTGCAGTTTAATTAGTAAGACACCTGTCTTCTGACCCAGGAATGAGGGTTCGATTCCCGTTGGAACATTTCACTTAATACCTATTTATCGTTTTGGTTTGCTGGAAGAAATTGCCATATGGTAATACACCCGTCAGGTTGTATTGCATGTAACTTAAATGTAATACAATAGCAAGACACAACGTTGTTGTATTTAAATTTTTCTTTGAAAATGGAGTTCTATAAATTGAATTTTGACTATATCTAAAATCTCTGAAATATACATGTATGTATATTAAGTTATTTCCAAGCGATTTCTATATCACAATAAATCAGTCTGGTTGTTATTGTATACCTATGCAAGGAATTGTAAATTTGATGAGTTATTTGCCAGGAAGAAGATTAAATCTAGTGAATGATAATGTTATCAAGAAATTATTTTGAAAATACAGCTTAAATTTGAAGAACATTCTATAAAGCAGAGTTAGTTATTTTAACTAGAAGATTATTCACATGGTTTTACGAGGAATGGTCTAAAGCTTTAAACAAAATTAATTTATTTCAAGGGATTTGCATTTTTTTTAAATTTTTCTTTAAAACTAAACTGCAGTTTACATTTTAAACGTGGAGCCTTGTTAAAATAAAAGAAAAAAATTTTGATCTGGAATACAACATTTTTCGAATGACTTATTTGTTTTTTGTTTTATTTCACAAAAAATAGATGGAATATGTTCACTATTGTTCCATATTATATTACGAGTACGTTCTTCTTTTTATATCAATATAATCAAAATATTTAATATGAGGAAAACCTTTATCAACAACGAGTGTAAATAAAATATACATAAAGTTAATTCATGTAAGTTGATTCAGAAAATAAATGGAAAAAACTTACACTACAAATGTGATTGTACCGATAATAAATGGAAAATGAGAATTTAATTTAATTTTGATTGTCTCATTCGAAAACACAATTAATCAATTAAAACCATTTTTGTCAGTTTCTTGAATAATACTTCGACCTATTTTAGTTGAGCTTTCTATCTAATCGAATTCCCATCTACTGATATTGGAAAAAAATCGATTTCCCATCTGCTGATATTGGAAATAAATCGAATTCCCATCTACTGATACTGGAAATAAATCGAATTCCTATCTACTGATACTGGAAATAAATCGAATTCCCATCTACTGATATTGGAAAAAAATCCCATCTAGTGCAATCTACACTAGAATATCTCCATTGCAGTACTACAAAATGTGTTTAGCGGAATTATGTGAGAGGCTATAAAAATGGTAACAAGGTAAATGGACAAGATAACAAGTCTTTGAGAAATCATCATGTCTAAAAGTTAAGGAACTTCCATGGAGTTTGCCGTTTTACGGATAAAGATATCCATCACGATTAACATGCAGTAGTTTGAGCATAATTGCAGGACTTCTCGATTGTATGACGAGTCATGCCCAAATAAAGATAAAGGAGGATGAAATAAACCATCTTAGTTCATTCCGTTTTATAATATACGCCGCGGTACGTTGTTTGTCCTTCAGATCCAACAGTATAAACTCCTACCAAAAGTTCTTCCATCGAGAATGTTCTATACGCAATACCTTATTTGTATAGATGACGCGTCGTCTATACAAATAAGGTATTGCGTCGCGACGCTCCTATTTATTTATTTATTTATTTTTTCAAAACAGGCTTAGCCCAATTACATTGAAAAATACAAGACATTAAAAAAGCAGAAAAATTACAGGGAAATTTTTTTTTTTTTAATTTTTAAACTTCTATGTGAGGACCAAACGCGAGATTGCTGTGGAACAAGACACCCAGATCTTTAATATTATCTGTGCGGGGTATAGGTATAGATTCTAGTGTATATCTATGGAATTTCAAGACGTGTGAGCGATGATACGACATAATTTTGCACTTTGATGCATTGAAATATAATTTATTATTGTGGCTCCACTCACAAACGTTGTTGAGATCTGACTGTAGGTCTAAGCAGTCGGTATAAGAACGAATTTTTTGAAAGATTTTGAGGTCATCAGCAAATAGAAGAAACGTGGATTGTTTTATAACTCTACCTATATCATTAATAAAAATAAGAAATAAGGTAGGTCCAAGATTAGACCCCTGCGGAACACCTGAGTAGGCAGTGAAGTAATCGGAGTTGTAGATTCCATGTGAAACAAATTGTTTTCTATCTGTAAGATAATCTGACAGTAGCCTTAGTAAGTTACCTGGGATCCCAAGTTCACTCATTTTTTCTAATTTTTTTTTGTGATTGACGCGATCAAAAGCTTTTGCAAAGTCATGATACGAACAATCAATCTGATTGCCACTATCTACAGCCCTTGAAACATAGTCGGTGAAGACCATCAGATTGGATTCAGTAGATCTGCCTCTTCTGAAGCCATGCTGCTCATCAATTATATATGGGTCCACTAACGACCTTAGTGTGCGATCCATAAACATTTCTAGGAGCTTAGCTATTGAAGTAAGTATGGCGATAGGTCTGTAGTGGGTTATATCGTCCTTAGAACCATTTTTAAATATGGGAATAACTCGAGTCTTTTTCCATTCACTTGGTAAAGTATGGACTCGGAAGACAAGATTAAATATGTAAGCAAGAGGTGCAGAAAGCAATTCACTACAGCCCTTAAGAAAAAATGTAGGTACTCCGTTCGGCCCAACTGCTTTCGTGTTTTTCATCAACTTTATTTGTTTGAGTATATCAAATGTAGTGATGCTTAGCTTAAATCCCGAGGAAGTATGGTGTTCATCAAAAACAAATGCTTCGGAGCCCCTTCAATAAACTGTTGAAAAATAATTTGCGAATGCAGAAGATATTTCGGGACCAGTTATTTGATTCCCATCCCAATTCATAACATTAAGTACTGGAGAATCGTTACGCATGGATTTAATATGATTCCAAAATAGTTTTGGTTCACGAACCATTCGACATTCTAAGTTCCTTATGAAGTCTTTATAAACCGTGCGAATGTTATGTTTGAGCTGAGCGCGAGCACTTTTGAACGCATCGTAGTCACTCAGACGACAAGAGTGTTTCCATTTTTTGTGAAGAGAATCTTTAAGTCTAATATTCCCAACAATTTCACTTGTGAACCACCTCGGGTATTGCCACTTACGTAGCTCTTTTGGTTTTACGGGAAAGCACTCATCAAATACGCAATAAACATGTTCATACAAATATGCTACCGCCTCGTTCACGTCTAAAATTGAATATAAGGGATCCCAGTTAATATCCCTTGTCTTCAGATATAAGGAATGGAAATCTCCTTTGTCAAATCGCCATTTTTTAAACACTGGATTCTCAAATTTTTTTGGAGACGCATTTATTTTGTCTTTGATCAAGAGGACTGTGAGATCGAATTCTAGTGCCGGGTGATGAAGATCTTCTGGTACGAGATGAAAAGGGGCGTGTTGCACCTTGGTGCTAATATTTGAATATATTAAATCTAGAAGCCTGCCGTTAAAATTATTGATATTATTAAATTGTATCAAGCTGTAGGCAGTTGAAACACACAAAAATTCGTTTTGAACCCCCCGTGCCCCTATCGCGCTATTTAAGTTAAAATCGCCAGGAATTACTACTTTTCTATCTCGTATGTAATTTACATGAGCTAAAATGTTGGTACAGAAGAGCGAGTATTTCTCCTCGGTTGTATTCGGTGGGAAGTAAACAACGCATACAAATATTACTAAAAAACTATTTACAGTGATTTTGACCCATAGATCTTCATTACTCGTTTCTAGGAATAACACTCGCTCAGCAAGAACCGAATCAGAGTTTCTCAATCCAAGTAACACGCCGCCACCACGGTTTGCGGAGACTCCATCAGCGGTCGAGCGATCGCGTCGGAATACTAAATAATTACCATCAAAAAGCTCACGGCTATAGACAGAGGCGTCCAACCACCTCTCGGTAAGTGCAATCAGAGAGTGATTGGAAGCAGCAACATTGTTGAAAAAATTTATTGTCTTCGTCTTCAAGCCGCGCACATTATGATAGTACGCATTAAGTATTGTGAGAGACGAAGTATTTCACTTCTCTTTCCCATTCTGTCAGTAATGGCTCGGTAGTTTAGGAGCCTCCAAATTGGTTATCCATTTTTTCAAAAAGGTTTTACGGGGCCAATTACTTGGAGACAAAATTGATTCGGTCTTGCTTACCTCTATTCCGATCTTGAATGACGAGTAGTCACCGCGGGATTTCAATTTCGACACTTTGAATGAGCCGGTAGCATCCAATTTTTTTAAGTATATTTCTAAATCCTCTTCAGTCGTTTCACGATGAAGAGGATAGCAATGGTAAAAATCTAATTTATTCGTGTTCATTTCACTGTGCAATGTGCCACGAATTATAGTTTTTTTTTCCGAACTTCTGTCCAAACACCGTGAATCACTGTGGCTGTGGGCTCCTCTGATTCATTTAGATTCTTCAACGTATTATTTGCATTTTTATCATCGTCTGACGATGAGCAGCCTGTGTTTCGTGTTCGAGTGTCAGGTTGCGGAGAGCTATTTTTAGGTTGCGCTGCTGCTGCTACTCCTCTGGTTATTTGCCTTTCCACCGCGACCCCAGGTTTGAGAGGCCGTGAATTCTTCATGGTGGTAGAGGCGTACGATGCTCGGGCTGCGTTAACATCTGGGTTTGGGGTCCTGGCTGTAGGTATTGGGGCGACTGAGCGCGCTGGGGCTGGAACGACAGAGTGCGCTGCGAGATTAGCGGGGGTGTGAGCGGGAGCGGAGAGTAAGCGGTTGTCCACTGGAGAAATGGTTCCTTTATGGCTAGCTAACACATGTGTTGCACTGGCCATTCCAACGGTCCCGGCGGGCTGCGGAGACACGGGAGTTATACACACTGAAGATATGCTATCACTTGGCACTATTTTGTCAATTTTATTTTCCAGGGAATCTATTCGCGATAATAACAGTTTCATTGTGTTAAGCAGCTGCTTAGACACTTCACAACACGATCCATTGGTTTTTGTTGACATTATGTCACAGTATCCTTGTAAAAAAGGCAATTCACGAAGGAGAAATCACAACACGTGTTATCGCCACGACGGTCGAACTACTACTGACGGCCGAACTGCTGACGGTCGAACTGCTCCTAGGAAGTTTGTAACTTAAACCCCCTACATCAATACTTATTGAAAAACAATACTTACCCTTTCCGTTTCGGACGATGATGTATTTCGCGCCACACAACAAACCACTACAGTTTATGTCTTGCTTTCTTCACCGCAAATGCATCTTCGATCTCATTGAAGTACGTACTTACTGTTTATTTTTTAAATATTTTTATTACCAATTGATGAACCTTTGGGCTTCCCCTTTTTTTGCTTGGGACCCTAGGCTAAGTTTGCCTATTAGCAAACGCAGCTCTGCTTACATGTCTTAGTAATCACTAGCATCGCCCACTCCAGAACTTCTACGTTTAACTGTCAACAATACGTATTTGTTTCTCCAGAACGCCAACAGGTCATTTTTTTAATATCTTAACGTAGATAGAGAATTTATGTTTTGACAGCTCAATATGCAGATTCGTTATGAAACTTGATGAAATTCAGATGATGATGTGTAAATCACATGTTTGGTTTAAGCTATCGTATACTCGTAATTGAATCACGTCTTTGATTAAAATATTAAAATGTATTTTTCAACTGCCAACAATTTTACACGTTATCATAATACTGTTTTTTGTACCTTTGATATAATTTAAACTAATACTTTCTCTTGTGAACCCTTCGAATACTACAGGTTTAATAAATACATGACACAAATAAACTTCTTTCAATGTTAAAAACAAAACATTTCATTTATAGATCGAAACTTTCCTTTATTTGATTCAATGTGCTGTTATCCCTTGTATTATCCCTGTGACAAGGGGCAAGCCGACTGGGAATTAATTCCCATCGGCCCTGTTTAACACAAGTTATAGAAATAAAAGGTCACTTAAATTCAGTAACGCTTGTCAAACTTATAACTCCAGTTATAAAAAGTTTAAAATCTTTAGAGCCATCTATATTATTTTATAAAATCTCTGCATATATGTTAGAAAAATGCAATCTACTATCGATTAGTTGTTATATATTAAACATAATTTATTATTTTGAAAAATCAATTAATTCTTTAAATTGAAGAAGCAAATATTGAGATTATGATGCAGTTGTGTGTGTATGATAGATAAATTGGGATCCAAGTTTGTATAAATATGTAAATGCAAAGTTTTAATGTTTCAGCTGAGTGTTTATATATTTATAGAAAAAAATATATGAAATTTGTGATTAAGAATGAGATTACTCCGTCACAGATATTGTCTTATGAAGTGGTTCTGTGTATAAAGAATGTGGATTTTTGTATTATGATATACGTGTATAATCATGTCAAAAGCGTCTCGGTTCCGCAACGATCTAACGATCAACGTTTACCAGACCAGAAGTAATGAGCTAGTAGGCAAAGGAAGTGGCCGCTATAATGACTGTCTGCGGAGTGAAGGGCTGGTAGGCACAGGAGGTGGGCGCTATACGGACTGTCTGCGAAATCGCTGACTTTGTACGGGGTGCCTGGAAACTGGGAACAGGTGGCTATTAAAATCGTAGAAGGCAGGAAACTATATATTCTCTATATCATAGCTCCTAAACAGCTAAAAGTGTGAGAAATAGTCAGCGTGTTGCGAATGTAGGTCAGCGCTATCAGGCGACTCAGCAGGACTCACGTCTGTGAGGTCTGCAGAAGAGAGTGCGCGTCTGGGATAGGACTGCTTTCTCACAAAAGATCGCATAAACGACGTGTAAGAGCGACTCGAGATTGGCGTTGGAATAGCGAAGGGATCCTGACTACAAGGCCCAGTAACGACGATAACAACTGGTATTCTTCGGTTCACTTTTATATTAAATCTATTTCGATTGAAAATGTTGTAGTGAATAAAAAAATTAAATAATATTTTATGATGATTTGATACATTTACTACATTATTGACATTTGGTGATAAAACTGAATTTAAAATTTTTCGAACGACAGAATAAGCGAGAATATCTTATTTCGCATGTTCTGGATCTTCTATGTGAGAGAAAAAAAAAGAAGAAAGAAACACTGGTATCTACATACATGGCGTATTTTGTGGTATTGTTGTCTCAATATAACATTATATTTTACGAAACTATCCACACAAAAAAAAAACCTTTTATTCTGTTGTCTCAGAATCGTCAATTCTATTGGGTGCCTACAAACTGGCATTACGAAAATATTGGATTTAATATATTCAGGGCAAGGAAAGTGCCGTTGTTCAAAACAATTGCACTTTCAGACCTGATGTAATCAATAGAACAAAGGATCAACAAAATAGAAAGGTCCATCGAAACTAAAAATCCAACGTGAACATCGGTGCCCTCTGGAAACGGCTATTAGTTCGACCAAATCTCCCACCACAATAGCGCAACAAGATCTGGTCCAAAAACTCTTCTCCTCTTAGTGCTGACTCTGACAATTTCATCCATAAGTATTGAAGGCTTCTCACTTGACAAAGTAGATCACCTCGTGGATTTAGTAGACCGATGATAACTTGTTATGAAATGATGACGATGATATGGAGAATATTACGTGATGGATCGATCTGTGATGAGGAACAGTTTACGCTACATTTTCTGCAGTATTCGAGTAGCCTGGTTGCACCGCAAAGAACTTGATTCGTGGAGCGCTCAGTGCAGTCCACGTGACAATTCTAGGCGGAAATAATTTAGTGCATTGGACACGACGAGAAGAAGATTGAATATTAGTAAATCGAAGAAATTTAAGATTAAATTTTGAATTTTTTTCTCACGTAACTGAAAAAATCTTTCAAGAAAGTTTTTACTTCGACATAGTGTTATATCGATAATCGCAGAATAAGTTTTTCAATTTCGTACCAAAAATGAGATGAGTTAATGAAGGACATTATTATTTTTTCAGAGCACAGTTTAACTGTTTATCTTTTCATTTTCTATACAATGAAAGAGCAATTAATGTTATAAAAGTAATGCATTTTTAAACGCGTTAAAAGTATTTACACAAACAAAATGTTCCACCAATATGTAAAAAGTTGTACCGAGAGTTCGAATAGCCTGTTTATCAAAGGTTCGGTTCGGTTTGAAAAAGTTTACCAAATAATATAAAGTTTGAAAATAATTATAATTTAATATAACATATTTTTTTCACGCAGCTGAATATTTTAGGTTATGTTTAACCCTCTTTATAATTTAACCATCTTATTCAACCAACAGAATTCTAGTAAAACATGGCATTCCGATCAATATGGCGAATCATTGAATGAAATTCATGTGTCAAAAACATGTGTATTTCTACAAATAAAACTGATCGATTGTATTCTCTTTATGTTGATATTCCTAGTAGAAAGACTAGCAAACTTCAAGTGGCACGATCGTCTCAGCGAATATCGGAAGTAAGTATGCTCACCGACTAACGCATTTTAAATAAACCAGAAAATTGGTAAAATTTCAGGTAACTGATACACATTGAAAAATATAGAATTGTAAAATAGGCCAAATCTTCCTAATTTCATGCTTAATTAGTATGGAATCAACCAATAAAATATAAGCTGTTAAAAATGCTGGTAATTAATTGGTTCTAATCTCAACCGTTCAGTCAAGCAAAACTTATGTGTCGCTTAAAAAATGCTAACAAAATGTCCATTCATAGTGAGTCAATTTACCCGTTTTCAAATTTAATGATATGCTCGTATTTATTATCTAAACAATCTTCAATAACTCACGTTTAGACTTTAATAAACAGGTTAACAAAATATTCATAGTGAAAAATTACAAAAGAGAAACTAGACATTCGTCTATAGACAAAAAAAAACTAAGCTTTTATGACTCGTGAGTATTTAAATTTGTGTCTTCCTTAGGACGCGTCTCTCTGGATGGTTTGTAAGTGTGCTTACAAAGTATTCCCTCTCTCTTGGAAAATGGCCGAGAGAAAGAGAAAGGAAAAAATCTATGCTCAGTCACAACTGCGGTGTGAGGTTTGGCGCATACATGAATTCTTGTATGAAAATAAAAAAAGTATGATTTATAGCACCATTTTTGACATCTAACCTTATAGTGTAGAACTCATTCTAAATAGGATGCAAAAATGTTTGGTTTCCTAGAATCATAACAAATGTAAGGCGTTCGGTAAACGAGTGAATTCTAAGACACGCATTTCAGTGAATGTGTTATGTGCTATTTCTGTAATATAAATACTATGTTTTTAATTATTTTAATATAAGCTTTTAATATATTCATTCTTTTAATATCACTACTTTTCTTTTTCGAAGAGTTTTTAAATTGGTTATCTGAATCCTCTATCTGTAATTTTCAGTTTCTTGTATTTTTTTATTTTATCTCATTTTTTTAACGCCCTTTTTTGTTAAACGCCAACATTTAAGTAAACGCCCTTTTTGATTTGGCTTCCCTTTAAATTTTTATTTATGGTAACACCTGTTACAGAGTGAGAAATCCATTTTTCACTTTTTAGCAGGCGATACCCTAAATACGAACGGACGCTTACCAAGTCTAATGGAATCAGAAACGTATGCCGTACTTCTAAGTTGGGGAGTAAAACTTTAGTCAGAGAATTTCCCGACGTTCTTTAAGTGAAAATTTTAATCCAAGTTCCTTTGTCGCCCGCCCTACTTTCCCTTGTGTGTTCTATTCAGGGAAGAGATGCTCCAAATTTCCTATTCGCATTCTTTCACATTACTATTCATGGAGAGATTTTATAAGTCTTCCCTGTGGTGTGAAATACTTAGAAAATCGAGTTGTAGGAATATGTTACTTAACATACACTTTTCATGAGGATCACAATGGATTTGTTTACCTAAAATAAGTTTAATATTTAGTTTTTTAGTGATAAATTTTTGTCAATAGTTATAAAATATACATTTACAGCTTAATAAAAAAATACAAGAAATCATATTTTATTTATTAAACTTATTTTTCAAATGACTTATGTGGCCTAGTTGGGAAGACGCCTGTCTTCCATCCGGCGACTTGGGGGTTCGGTTCCCGATGGAATCAGTTTTGTTCCAAATGGTTTAGTTTTCACTTAAGGTCCATTTAAAATTTTTCAGTTTGATTGTGAGAGATTCCCTCGTGGCAATAAACTCTCTAGGTTGTTCTGTATATATTGGTGCTAGTGGTGCAGTTTAAAATATACTTAGACCTATGACACGTCCAATATATTATAAATAAACACATATTATTTATTAAAAAGCGTACAGTGTCTTAAGATTATCTGTATTCTGATCTTAAGAATATCTGTATGTCATTTGGTGTGTTTCCCGATAAATATAAAGTGGGGGCTTTAAAGCTTATATTTCAGAGTGGGAATAGGCATGATGTATGTAATTATTGACCGATCTGTTTGCTCTCAACTATACCAAAAGTCTTCGAGAATCTAACATAGTGTTAGATCGAATTTTTAGTAAATTACAGCTTTTATTTGTGCCTAATCAGCATGGCTTCTTCCCTGGAAGATCAACCGCTACGAATTGGTTGCTGTCTACAAATTACGTGTCAGAGGTGCTGAACGCTGGTCTTCAATTTGATGCAGTATAAAGGGCTTCAGTAAGACCTTCGATAGGATTGCTCATTGGATTTTTTAATATATTGATTTTCTAAATATTGAAATAAGGGCAGTGTTTGGGATGACTTAAGTCGTGTATTTTTTAAAGAAGTCTTCTTGCTGGGAATATAAATTATGTACTGTTGAAGAAAATCGTTCAACGAGCAGTGCACTCCAGGGAGATCCTTGAGACTGCATCGGTGATCAAAAACAGACCACTTGTGACAGATTTGGTTTAGTATGTTCACGAACGATATATTCACATGTTTCTTTTTTTATTTTATGGATGATATTAAGGTATTTAAAGCTATCCGATGTATTCATGACTGTAATAATATAACTGCTCTCAATAAGTTGTTTTCAAGGTGTCAGAGTAATAGACTGCACTTGATCACTAAGAAATGTCAGAAGATCAGTTTCTTCAAGACAAAAACACCATCAATTTTAATTATTCGATTGATTGTGGTGGATTGGAAGCAATTTCGAAAATACAAAATCTAGGTGTTACGAATACATTAGATAGTGATTTAACTTTTTCGAATCATATTTACAAACTCATTAGTAGTTACCTGAAGATGTTGGAAATTATTCTGAGAATTTAAGGGAACACATGCGATCAAAACTATTAAAGAGAACACATGCGATTAAGCTTCTTTAAACCACTTCGGTGAGAAATAAGTTGGAATACAATTCTAATATATGGACTCCCCATTATACAATACATTTCAGTACAACGATTTTTTTGCTACGTCAATTTTAAAATTGGTCTGCATATGATTGATATCAATTCTAATTTATTGTTATCTGACCTTAATTTGATAAACCTCTCTGATCGGCGATTTTTTAAAGTCGTAAATGAAATGATCAATTACCCGAAACTCTTGGAATTGATTGCCATTCGAGTTCTAACAATTACTAGACTGCAAGACATTTCTATGTGAGAATTATAGAACGAATTATTTTACGAACTTTCCCATACCTAGAATACATAGGTTAAAAAATGAGTCCGTTTAGGTTCCGGACACTTTCCATACCTAGAACACATAGGTCTAGAAATTAGTCCGTTTATATTCCGGACACTTTCCCATACCTAGAACACATAGGTTAAGAAATGAGTCCGTTTAGGTTCCGGACACTTTCCCATACCTAGAACACATAGGTTAAGAAATGAATCCGTTTAGGTTCCGGACGCTTTCCCATGCCTAGAACACATAGGTTAAGAAATGAGTCCGTTTAGGTTCCGGACACTTTTGAAGTTAGTTTGTTGACCTGTAAGGTGTGCCTGAAAATACACTTTCGAATTTCCGAGTCTTGAGATGGAATCCCACGTGTCTTTGGAACCCTTTTAAAGATGTTTTTTTAATTGGTTTTGTTAGCTATTTTTTATCCATTATTTTTATTTTTAGGAGATTTGTGAAGTTGCAACTGTGTGATTGCGTCCTTTGTATTTTGTTTTCAATTTGTTGTTCAAGCAATGATTTTTTATCTGTTCTTTTTTATGTTTTTATTCAACCTCTTTGAATATTATACTTTGGCGTCTTAAGACATTTGGTATTGTGGGGACGATTTTTAATTTTGATTGTGCTTGGGATATGCACATTTTGATTTTTTGTTTATTTGCATCTGTATTCCCCTTTTGCACTCATGTCAAAAGTGACACCTGGTTTGGCGCATTGCAGACTTTGAACTGCCTCGAATTGTGTTGGTGACATATTTTTGATTGCTTGTATATCATATATAATACATTTTATATATTTTTCGTTCGTTTTTATTGTAATGAGCACTCACAACTGGCTTTTTTATTATTGTTATAAGGTGCATTATACAGTTTGTATATAAATAAATAATTAAAATGTAGTTTCTTATCAATTCTCAACTAAGTTTGATGACCTTCGTGACCTAGTTGATAAGACACTTGAATGCCATATTGCGGTTACGGAATCGATTCCTGATGGTCCCCAAAAAAATTAAAAAGAATTCCAGTTTCGTAAAAGACTTTATCTGGAAACAATACTCGTTCACGCCGACTGTTGTTGTCTCTTCATGTGGCTTAGTATTTTTAGCCCATGCAATGATGAGCCGTGAGTTCTAAGCCTACGCCAATGGTTTTTAATCCGACGACCTGGGGCTGAATTCAATATTGTTTTACGGTCACGCTCTTCAATGTATCTGAATTAACAATTCAGATATGTTGAAAGGTATTACACGGAATAACAAACTTAGTTACTGGAGAAGGATACTTCTTAAGAATGAAACGTAGTTTTAACAACTCCGTTACTATTAAGCTTCAACATAAAGACATATCAAAGAAGAAACTGCATGAAAAAAAAGCAAGTCCCGGATCAGACTACGATTTCGCAGCAATAATTTAAAATTCTTCTATATATTACTCATCATGGATGATATTTTGATTAAGGAAGTTCCTTAAATTTTATTTAAATGTGGAACTCACTAGATTTAAAGTTTGAAACGCCATTAAATTATCATAAGTGGCAAATTTGTTAATGCCTTTGAAAGTTTAATCTGATGCTAATTAAAAGAGCTGCCAGGTTAATAATTTTGACAAAACTTAATCATGTCCATCCCAAAAACAAAACTAGCTTACAGAATACAAATACTTCATTATCCCCGTCACATGGAATATGCATGAGATTATCTGACCTCAAAATGTTTATCAAATTGAGTCAAAACTCGAGCAGCCCGACAAGTTTTAAATGAAATTCTTAATGCTATGACGCATTTTGTGAAACAAAGTAATGCCCTAATTTGGCAGCATTGTTTTGTCACAAATTATCACTCCTAAAGCGCTGTGTTGTTTGATACATTTGTTTTTTATTCGTATGATACCCTACAATTATACAAACTTGTAATTTGGATGTGTTGAAGATTGCGGCTGGGAGACAACAATATCTTTGGCTCCATTTATTGAGCCTTCGTGCTTGGAACCATTTGTGTAGGCACGTAACTAAAAAGTGGTTTATCACCACACGTATAGGAAATACTTATCCACACGTAAAGAGGCAACAACACGAGCACAAGTCTAGCGATTGCGTGTATTGTTATCTGGCGAATTATTTTTCTTCTTTTTACTTGAACCCTTTTTTTATCTTATTTTTCAGGTACCATCGGAAATCGAACCCGAAACCTCTGGAAATCAAGCATCTTATCAAGTAGTTCACAGAGATCATCAAAAGTATCCGAAAGTATTGAAATGTCAGTGAATCTGGAGGGATTTGTGATCTCAAGGAAGATAAATAAGTGTAAACAATAACTCTTCTCATGAAAATTATGAAAATAACAACATTTACTTG
Source organism: Odontocerum albicorne (assembly GCA_949825065.1). Lineage (NCBI taxonomy): Eukaryota > Metazoa > Arthropoda > Insecta > Trichoptera > Odontoceridae > Odontocerum > Odontocerum albicorne. The sequence continues at coordinate 17,882,699 of OX463838.1, forward strand.
GCTTTCAACGTTCTTTTGACGCGTTCGTGTTTCGATAACATATGAATAAGTTAGCATATTAATACCGTTACAATCAGCCAACTTTACTTCTTGATTAATAATTTGGTCAGCCAAAATTTTATATAATCTAAAATTTGTTCTCTGTCTCTTTGCTCTCCATAAGTATTACAATATTCTTGATGTTATGGTTTGTGTATTTTGTATGACTGCCTACTCCAATCTAGTGGCACTTTATAAGCATATTTACTGAGTCATTTTAATTCTCCCATTATCTCAGACCTTTAGTCCGTCGTCACTACTATTCTTTTCACACTCAGATGTGTCGCCACTGGAGATAGGTTTGATGAGTTGAGCCCATTTGGGCAGTATCTTCTTCGTCACTTCGTGATATCGCACTCATAAAAAAGAAGGTTTCGATATTATACTAAGTATGTATGGGGAGTTATTTTGTCTCCCATAACAGTGTGGGTGGTGGTTGGGTAAAAAACAATTTTTTTTTTATAATTACTTAACTTTTAAATAATTGTAAGGTGAAATTCTATAATTAGTGTATGAATCTTAAGTTTAAATTATTATAGTCACATTCGAATTTTCTACCACGTTACAAGCATTTTATAAAAACACGTAACGTAAAATAGAAAAAAATATTTGAGGACTTAACATACATTGACTGATTAGTAGAAAACTTGATTTCGGGGACTGAAAAATATTATACTTTTTTGTTTTATGCTTAATTACAATTGATGACCAAACCACAATAAGCTCGCCATGTTGTGCCACGTACAATATAAGTATAATACAATTCAATAATTTATTTAAAAAAAACTCTCGTGGTGCCGCACATATTGTGATTTAATTTATTAAACTAATATTTAGAGAGTAGACCCAATTATACATTTAAGGTTAATCTATAAGTGTACTTAAATAAAGGACATCTGAAATAAATAAAATGTAAGTTAAAAGTTTAACTGTGACATCATTTTTTTAAATGATAATGAAAGGACGCTTTTAATACTGCCGTTAAGAGCTGACTCTCGTTACAGGGGAACTAACTCGGAAATCGAACCCACCATTATTTAATAATAAAAATATTTAAAAAAAACAAGTGTCAAGATAGGAGGGTGCGGCTGCTGATGTAATATTGGGCACTTCCTTGTATCTGCAAATGCTTAGAAAAACATGGTTGGTAATAAAACTGCTAGGAACTTAGCAAATAAATACGAATTATGTATCTATTATTTTTTTTTGAGTTTATTCAGTGTTCTATGAAACTAGTTATATTATAATTTTTTTTTGAAATACAATACTGTATTTAAACATTCATAAAAGTATCGATAAGAGATCCGATTCTCATCGATTGTGCTCTTACTCACGATTCGAACCCGCTATTATTGAATAAAATTTTAATTATTGAAAAAAAAATGAATGGGAGGATAGGGAGGGGGTGACTTCAGCGGTAATATTGTGTTTTCCCCCGCATCTGTATATGTTTAGAAAATTCATTTAATTTCGTGAGAAAACAACACGAAACTTATTAAAGAAATGCGAACTTCAAAGAAATATTTATAGACCTACCAATATGTTATAGTAATAAATTCAATTTAGGATGGAGTGTAGGATATGTGTGTTCATATATAATCATAAATTGGCTCATCAATGCTCATATACGAGGCGTATCCAGAAAGAAAGTGTACTGAGGCTCTCACGACCGGATGGATTTTATTTTCGACATGTTGGCTACACTTCCGTGTAGCCTGACCCTTCCCCTCCACAACGAGACCGGTTCGAGGTCAGTACGTTGAGAAGTGTCGACGCGACAACACGTTTCGTGAAAAATGTAAATCCAATATCCCGCCAAGTGCGAAATACGCGGCGTCATCCGTTATCTCGTTTGGAAGGGAAAACCTCCGGTTGAGGTTTATAATGAGGTGAAAACTGCATATGGTGATAAAGCTTTGAATCGTACGAGTGTGTACAAGTGGTGTCGCGAGTTTAAAAACGGTCGTACGTCTGTGCATGATGATCAGAGGAGCGGAAGACCTTCAATTGTGACTGACGAAATGGTTTTGGGACTGTCAAGGCATAATTTTAATTGAATATATGCCTCAAGGGGAGACTATCAACTCTGCAAGATACTGTGAGACCCTAAAAAAATTGCGGAGGGCGATTCAGAACAAGAGGAGAGGCATGCTGACAAAGGGAGTCTGCCTGCTGCACGACAATGCCAGACCACACACGGCCAACGCCACGAAGAAACTGCTCGCCTCGTTTAAATGGGATGTCCTGAACTATCCGCGCATTCCCCTGACCTAGCACCTTCAGATTACTATCTCTTTACATCCCTGAAGCTGCACATAGGTGAAAAAAGGTTTTCAACCGACGAGGAGGTAAAGGAGGAGGTGGAGAAGTGGACGGAGGGATTGGCGGGAAACTACTTCGAGGAAGGCATCAAAAAGTTGATACCCCGCTTCACCACCTGCATTGAGAGGAATGGCGACTATGTCGAAAAATAGCTTACATATGTACTACGGTAACCACGTAATTTTTTTGTTTAAATAAAAAAAATTGTAACCTACAAAAATTCAGTACACTTAGTTTTTGGATATGCCTCGTACATTCATAAATTTGATCATCGTTGCAATTAATTATTACTTCTTCCTTTTTATAAATAAAACAGCTCATGAGCGCAGATAAAAATATAAAGGTAGTAAGATAAACCGACAGTTATTTTGGTCCATAAAATATACTCCTGACTAGAAGAAAAACATGATAAAACTCTGGATTAAACAAGATTTATATTAAAAAAAAACAATCAGTGTAATATATGACATTTATAAAAATGGAGTCGTACACAATACAACAATGCGTTCCAATTGTTGAATTATTTATGTATTGTAATCTCTGGAATCATGTGATTTGACACCGTTGGACTATTTTCTCTGCGGTTACGTGAAAAACCAGGTCTATAATAATAACCCCCAATCAATTCCTGAGCTTAAGTACAAAATTATTCACGTTATTGGTGAGCTAGAACTGCAATTATGCCAAAATGTCATCGAAAATTTTGACAAAAGATTGGCCATCTGTGGAGCTACAAGAGGTGGACATTCGGTGGATATTGTTTTTTGTGTTTAAATGTCATACATTATACTTCAATATCCAATAAAAAGTTTTTGGAAGCAAAGAAAATTGTGTGTTTTATTCAAGAATAAAAAAAACCGCTCAATTTGAAAGACCCTTTAGTTTGTTTACTACACGCAGTATGTGTATAACATATATTTACAATGTCGAAGATAAGATACTTTATGTTTTTAATTATTTTCTTCCTTGTTTTTCATGTTCACCCTTTAAGAGTGTGCTTCGCCATTATATAGCCATAAATAAATATAAAAGGAAGAGCATTTCGAATTTTAGCAATTATAAATACAATTGCAACGAGTTATTTTTACGTTTAATGGAAATAATGAAAATTAAACATTTTGAAAAATGTGCATTAAGGGATCAAATTTATGTAAGAACAAATTTGAGTAAAACTTTAAATCATATTTAAACAGACTAAAAGAGTTGAAGTTCAATTGTCAGGGGAATATCAAAGCTTGAAAATAAAAAATAAAAATAGGGTCGAGTTACGAGAGCTGTTGTTGAAAAAATCGTTATTCAAGTCTTGCTTTTCTAGACCACATTCGCATAAATAAGAATTCAAAACATTAATTAAGGATAAATGAGATTTAGCATAACAGTGATCAAGACACGTACGACATACGATTTGTCCAGAGTAAAATTTAAAAAAAATGTGGTCGATCAGAATGTTTTGTAAATATTTTTATGTAAACTAATCAGCTGAAAAATTAATGTTCCGAATTCTCATCTTTCATACAGGCATTACTTAATCATACGAGTATATGAGGGTTATCCCGTAATGATTCAACCTTATGCTTAAAAAAAAAGAAAAAAAACTACCCTATAGCAATGGCGCTTCAGCCTCCCTCAAACATCTCCCTTTGGGAAGCCACCTCTGTATCCTAGCGCTCCTTTGATTATCCGAATAAATTTTCATACTCAGTTTTTGGAATAGCATGTATCTGCTTTATCGCGTTTTACTTAATATGCTCCTCATCCTCAAACAAGTTTCCCTTCATGGGATGATTTCAGTTTTGGCAACAGCGCTGAAGTGAGGATTATCCATAGGCTGACGGGCTTATGTAACGCTGTGTTTGACTAAAAGATGACATGAGTGGCCAGTTGTTTTATCGTGGTAATTAGTAGTTGGCACATTCTTAGTGGGCAATAATTATTGGCCAATAATTCCTGAAAATATTCGTGTAGAAAAAAAAACACGTATTACAATTTCTGTTTTTCATGATGCGTTGAGGATAGAATTATGCTAAACATACTAAAAACTTGACTGCTTATGTATGTTCCCCTGAAATAACTTTGCCATAAATGTTCACGTTGTGGAGTAAGAATAAAGCTATAATTTTGAACATAATGATAGAGTAATTATTGATGTAGCAGGCTTGGAAGCAAGCACAAAAGTTTCATATTGAAGTATTTAAATTCATCGAGCCATTCCCTATCCTTAGCGCTCACGGATATACGAGTATTAATAAATTTTGAGGATTTATTTGTCTTTTATTGTTTTCCATATTGTTTGTTATATATCCATAAATTTAAAATACAGTATTTGGATGGGTACCACACAATATAAGGGATGTAACCTCGCTTTGAAACGTATCGCGGATTAAGGCCGGATTTAATTGAAAAAAGAAACAGTCGCTATTCTGTTCCTTTTATGTAAGGGGTATAGACTACATAAAATTGTCATTTTTTATCTCTTTCCATTAAAGTTCTTTACTTTTCTCAGTTTGTACGACCGATCTGTGATGGAATTTAAAACGAGTTCGTATATCTATTGACATAAGAAAAGAAAAATAAAATTTATTTACGTCAGTTTTAATTTGAAGTCAGCAAGTTTTCAATCTATCTCCGAGGGGATTTTTATTGGTATATATTTGCGGCTAGAGGAAAATATCTCCTGGGAGTTGGGAAGACTTGGCGTAGAGGACTAGAGAGATAAATTATTTAATCAATAGTCTGGTAAAACGTCCTAAGGAAGGTTAAAATTAATCAGTAGCAGCTTGGTGGCTTTTGAAAGTAGTTCCACTTATTAAGCACTATTTTTATAAATAATATAAAAATTTCAAGTCAAGAAATTACTAAACTAGCAGTTTTCGAGGTTTTATCATTTATAAAATATACTCACCTTCTTCACCGCATGCTCAATGTTGAGCTTCGTGGTCCTTTGCTATATCAGGAACATGGTGCACCACCTGTATATGTCCTTCTTGGTCAGGTTATGTTCAATGCAGCATTTAAAAAGGACATTACTAGAATATTATTCTAGAATATTTTTGCTATTCTAGCGATCACCAACTTCCCTTGACTTTCGTTTTTCTTTTGGTCAACATCCCCAAAGTTTGTAACGATTATTTTCTACATCTTATAGAAAATCTTTTAGCAATCCCTAATTTTTGGTATGCCTTTCAGTCTATGGAATACGGCGCATCCATCTCCAACATTTTATATTAAAATTGTTGAATATAATGATTGAATTTCATTCACACTTATTTTTAAACATATGAAAACAGATTACAGAACACGTTCAGAATGATGGTACATTTTCAAGAGAATGTACTTAAAATATCAAGATATTGTAATTAAAGTGCCAATTCATGTTTTCACATACTGCCTCTAGGTGTTCTAAATTAATCGTATTGCACATTCAATTATGTTCTCTTATTTCACATTAAAAACTGATCAAAATATAATTCTCTCCAAGTATTTGTTAAGCTTCTGTTACCACGTAAAAATATTTTTATTCACTTTAATTTAATAAAGTGCGTAGTTATGTTTTTATTAGTGATAACTCGTCAATTATGATGGAAGTAAATAAATTGTTTTCATTATGACGCTGTCCTTATCTATGTGCTGGTTTATCTTGTCGTAGTGTTCGAGTCTCGTTTGCCCATTACGATTGACGCAATCGTCTTTTCCTTTAAGCACATCCAGCTCTCTTGCAGCCATCTTATAAATTTTACATATAAATTTTTTTTTAAATACTTTATACTGAAAATTGTCTTGTAAAATAATAAAATAAAAATGTGTTCGAAGTTATTTAAAAAAAATAATTAGTTACTTCCGTTTCTTTTCAAGGTTTGGATATCGATTTAAAATAGTCGATGTACCTGAAAAGGTTAGCAATATTATTCATAGGACAAAATCTGACCATATGAAGGTATCCGGCTGTAAACAACATGTTACGATATTCAACAAATTTTGAAAAATATATTCATCGATACCCTTTTAAAATAACTGAAAGCATCGGGGATAAACTAAGTAGTGGAATGAAACTCAGTGACATTAAAATTATTTTTTGTTTACAAAGAAAGTAAATCAAGTGTTTAAAGTTGTATAAAATTTACGGAATTTCATATTTGTAAATAAATTAAAGACTTTTCAAATATTTAAAATCTTTAACATTTACTATTTTGATTTGAATTGTCTATCAATTTCTTTTTTTATTATAAAACATCTTATTTTCTTAAATATCTAAAACCTTTCCCATTTTTGACTGCGATGTTGTTGAACCTCGAAGCAATTTTTTCAATTTTGAAACTAATGAAATAATTATCTAACACCCCATTTTCAGAACAATGGTTAGGGAGCTGTTGCGGACCAAAACGTCTGTATTTTTTCTATACCTAAAACCATAAAATATATTTAAATATAATGTCAATATAAAACTGAAATAAAAAATTACTCACAGAAATCAGACCAGATTTAATAAAACATAACGTCAATACAAGATGAAAACTCAAATATGATTAAAATCAAGCAACGGAGAAGTATTTCATGAGCAGTTCTCTTTTCTGCATTTTTTTTGTGGATTAACGAATGCTATTTGTCTCTGTAAGTTAGTGAATGATCCTTTGTAAAATGAATATTTCTGTTATAAATGCTCATTTTTGGTGAAAAGGGGTTATGGTGGGTTTTTCATACTAATGACTGCCTCTATTGTGGTATCTTCCTATATGAGGTGCATGGTCGCCTGGTAACACACTGGACTTCTGTGCGGAAAGCTGCCGGTTCGAACCCCGCACTGTGCTACTCCCGTCGAGTGACACAGACAATTTTCCTCTAAGTATTCGAAAGTATAATAATACCTATGACTTCGGTCATAATTATTCTTTCAAAAAGAGAAAAAAAACATGCCGTTGTCCTCCGATCGTCCCTTTTTAGTGTGCCATCGGATCCAGTCCAGTGGCCAGCGAGTTTGCAGGGGTCCTTGGCTACAAAGCCCAGCAGCGACGACGTTGACGATATCGCTATTATTGTTTTTTCTCGTTTTCGTCTATATCTAGATTTCATCTTTTTAACGTTATTTTCAGTGACGAGAGTATTAAATTGAGGCATGTGATAAGCTGATTGACTAAAAACAAAAAAAAACCTAGTTAGTCAGTCAGCAGATCTATCTGCAAGTATATATGTCTAGTATTTGAGCATAGAAATAAAGCATGATGGTGGATGCGAAACATGATATTTTTATTTGATTATTCAAAGTCTTTAAATCTTTGATTTGTGATTATTTTATCTTTTCTTATCATATACAAGAAAATAAATAAAAACTTCTCGATGGTTTTTTGTTTTACAATGTGAAACCTACCTGTCTTAGGACTGGCACACATCTGATAAGGCAGGACAGTGCTTTGTAAATTTAATTGTTAAAAGTATAAATAAATCTTCGACTGTCAACCTACCCTTAGCTAAAATATTAAGGTGGTTATATTTATGCATGTAGCATATGCACCAGAAATAATACCATACGAGTATTAATGTTTTTTTTAGTAACCACCCTACATTAGCACAATTTCTCAATTTCAAAGGGTTTTTAATTTTAAATAAATTTATTTTATTAAATAAAAGTTTTACAAAATCATAGTATAACTTTACAAATAAATCCATTCTTAAGGGATCCAAATACCTCATCAATAAATATCACAATTCTTTCATGTGGTGAGACAGTTGTTAATATTATGATTAATTTTGTAGTAATCTTCTTATGACTAATAACATTTTAAAGTTTTACTTTCGTGATTAATAACTTCCCAAAAGCAACATTCCAATTAATTAATGTCTATCATGATATCAAACTCTATTTCGATAGACAAATTGGTTCTACGGTTTCTTCGTGCTTCTGTAATCTTAAGAAAGTTGAAACTTGTACGTTGATGTATTTCAACAAATTAAATAAATTGTCTGATTGATTCATCTGTGGTTTAGCGTCAGGATCAAAGTAATTAATTATACTTATTTTAGTCTGCGTAATCGGCAAATTTCTAGACTTCAGTCTGTTTTCAATGCAGCTGCTAGGCTATTATAAATACTTGTATATTGGCCCGCTTCTAAAACGTCTATAGTAATGGGATTGATTTCAAACTTGTTTTCTTTGTATTCTAGTCCCTTAATGGGATGTCTTCATTGTGCCTTTTAAATATGTATCATAAAGATGTTCCTTCACAGAAAAGTAGAATTTTGAGGTTGATTTCGGTTTCATCGAATAAATTCAATTGAGCGTAGTACTGTCAGGGTTTTTGCCGTTGTCGTTCTTGTATGGGTGACGTGTAGAGCTTTAGGAAACACTTGGAGACAATCTGTTGTGGCAGGTCTGGTCGAAATTGATGATTAAATATGAACACTACACTCCAACTTAAGTTGAATATGTTAATATTACACGTATCGGAAGATCTAAAAAGGTTTCTTCGTGGTTCGTCTTCTCATTGTAAATTTTATTCGGTTTTCTAACCAAATAAGTTTTTTTTATATATCCAGATGCGGAGAAAAACCTAATCTAACAGCTTCAGCTATCACCTTCATATTTTAACAATCAACTTGTTTTTTTTTTTGCAATATTTTTAATCCGTAAATACAATGGGGCTCGAATTCAGAGCACTCTTGCAAAGAGTATTTAAATTTTTCTTTTATTGTGTATTATTATTGTGTATTATTTAATCTTATTTTTTATTTAATTTATTATGTAACATATTTGAATACAAAATAAACTATGACTGTAGATGAGATACTTTGTTTTAATATTTATTTGAGTTATTTTATCTTTAACAATCAAGAAAACATTATAAAACATATTTACTAAAACACTTCAAGTTACATTTTAAAGTAAAAGGGGGAAAAAGAGCTTGGTAGACTTTACATATCTCTAGATTTTGTATCCAATAACTTTCACTACAACTTCCCCCTTCCCCACATTGTACTGCATTACACAATCGTTGTATACAATACAACCTGGCGGGCTTATTGCCATGTGGTAATCTCTTTCAACTAACCAGAAATATATTAAGGATTCACTTTACCTCCTTCTAAAGTTTAATTCATATGATCCAGCTATGTTTAACTTGATATGCCTTTTTGACTTGTATACTCGCTTGATATTTTTTTCGTCATTCATTCTATCTCGATGTTCAAACCATCTCAAATCTCCTTTCACATTTAACTTAAAACATATATTTTATTTAAACATTCATTTGTGATATTGATTTGATACTCAATCAATTTTTCTTATTGCATGCACCCCCACAGCATCAATCATAGTTTTATCCTTTTCCTATAAAATCCCAGTTGGACTTCTATAAATGTCAGTTAGGCACTAACACACTTTTATGCATTGTTTTTTTTTACTTTTTTCTACGTAAAACCCACTTTTATGTAAAAAAAAGTACTGGGAAACACATATCTTGTTTTTTAATATTGAAAATGAAAGTTGACAACAAAATATATTTTTTTTAATTTGGAAAATAATATAAAACATTTGAAAGAAAGTTAAGTACATGTCTTCAATATATGATTGTTTACACACCTTGAATGATTATTTATTCAGTATTTCCTAAGACATATCTGAGATAAAAACTCCAAAGGAAATGGTTGTATTTTTTTGACTATAGCAAATGCTCAAATAAATTGTCGTTTTGGTCCATACACTACTGATAACGTGGAATTGCTAAATCCATGTTGGTATTTGGGCGCAACATTTTTCAATGGTCTTTTCAATTCGTTCATTCTTGCCGGTTTTGTGCCATAAACTTTATTTTTGATAAATCCCCATAAATAAAGTCTATTGGCGTGAGGTCTTGGGAGAGTGGGGATACTCAATGCTACCTCTACATCCAATCCATTTGTTATGTCAACTTTCATCAAGATAGGCCCTCAAATAACCATGATAGTGTGGAGGTGCACCAGCTTGCTTGAAATAAAAATCTTCCTTTTCCCTAAACTTCTCATGAATGCGTGGTATGACAAATTCCCGCAGCAAGTTCAAGTAAACGGCACCATGCAAAAATGTGTAAACATTGATTTGTAACCTGTATAAAACATATGAAGTGTGTCAAGTACATACGTAACGTTTATTTAAATAACCACATTTTAATACAGAAATATGTGGAAATAAGAGTCGGCACTGACATTTCAAATTGACAGAAGCGATATCTCAATACTCTTGGCAATGAATATTCTTTCGTATGAAATTCAGCTTTCGTGTCCTTGAAGGAAAAATTTGCCTAATATCTTCATTTTCATTCAGAGGCATATTACATACATACATATTATTTATTTCCATTCCTTTGTTTACATATTTATATATGGTATATCTGGCGGGATTATAACTACTTAGCATTTTTTCCAACAAATAAGCTCATTTTGGATTCATTCAATTGTTTTAATCCACAACAGATTTTACAAAGATACATTCGTTTAAACTCAAGTAAAAAAAAATCACAATCTCCAAACAATAATGGCAGAAGATGAGTCAATAAATTCGTTGAAAGATAAGAAAGGGAAACAATGGAAAATTTGTATGTGAGGATATTCTGAATAATGTCATATTTTTTTATTTCTTTTTTAAATGTACATAAGGATATTGCACATTTTGTGAATCTTCAAAATTTGTTCCGCAGTCGCGCTGAGTAAAACACAAATGAAGATGTTTAAAAGGAAGTGTGGTGTGTTGGTATGCAAAGGAACCATATATATTATTGTCTGATCGAAGAGAACGGTCGTGTTCTGTGGAGGTGGAATTTTTCACGAAGATGTGAAGGATAATTGGAATTGCTAAGCATGCAAAGTATTGTCGACAGCACGTGAAGGGTCACCTGCCGTGTGATTTATACCATTGAAATCTATTCCGAATCTCTGATACGTGGTCATAGTTCTTTAGGCTTAATATGAATCAGATGCAAACGTTTTGGAGTCTCTCCAATTCATCCAAGATATCTTGTTGATACCCAAATAACATTCGTCACCGTAATCAAGTGATTGGAGCATAAGGTTGAAAATCGCTTATCTTGCAGCCTAGCTCGCTGACTTGATTATGCCAACTAAGATCTTAATATTATAAATAACGATTTCCAGATTTATTACATCTGTTGAATACGGAACAACAGATTTATTTTATTTTAAAAGAAGTAAGACGCTGGAAGATTTTTGGCAAAATACGTAGATTTTGATTTTAGAGGATTCACTGTTTTCTTGAAACTTCTGTGTAATGCAGCTGAGGTCATAATTTATCACATCAGCAGCACAAGAAACATAGCGGAGATGGAAGCTAGTGTACAATTGAAGATTGTCTGCGAATAGATGATATTCACTCCGCATATGTCTTGTTTTGAAGTCAATGAAGATTAGAAACATAATTGATGACAGTATTTTACCCTGCGGAACACCAGCAGTCAGCAAAACCTCACTGGTTAAGTGGTTTGAGAGAATTACCCACTGTCGACGCCCGTGCAAATTGTTCTCGAACCATTATCAAGGTTCAGTGTGAAGGTGAAGTGAGATGTTCAAATATTTCATGTACTCAATGAGCTAGTCAATGTCAACTACATTAAAAGCACTACTAACGTCCAGGAGAGTAAAGAGCATGAGCTTTGATGAGTGATGTTGTAATATGTCCAGGAATAAAACCAGATTACAAGGGATTTAAATTTTATATGAAGATCAATGTGCCATTAGTTATTCAGTCCTTTGGTGATAGGTAATTCGCATTTTATGGTAACGGCAACACACATGCACATTCTCACAAATTCGGAAAGAAGGCGTAATCGAAAGAAAGTTTATTATATGGGTTCCATTTATCCATTCTGTTGTGTAGCTCATGATTGAGCATCGTGACTTCCACCTAACACCCGTCTAGTCCCTGACAACTCCTCTCCGTCCATCTATGCACTCCGCGGTTCGAAATGTAGTTCTAATGGGTTTTAGGAGTAAAAATAGTCGAGAAAATAATTTTCAGGAAGTTGACATATCGTCTTTCCAGTGGATTTAGTTTTGATATTTTTCAAAGTCAGTTCAACCTCCTACATTTTGAATATTTTATACAGTTTCCCTTTTAATGACATCACAGACCGGCGCTGGAGGTGTTGCGAAATGGGAATTGAATGCATTAACATTAATTAATGATACAGTATTGGGTTAAATTTTACAAAGGCCCATTGACCGTAATATTTTCGGTTGGTCTGTTGAGGGACCCTAGCTCAGAGAAGAGTGAAAATGTTTAATTTTAGCATTTCCACATTTTTGGTTATATTTGTTCCTCAAACTCAATACGGCTCCCAATGTTAATCGCTAGGGTCTCTTTTGCTTTATCTCTCAAAGCTATAAACTTGATTATTTTGGAATTAATCGACGGATCTAAAAAGTTTTTATTTCGCCCCTTTGTGATTTCAAATGTCTCCACAAGGTGTCAAAAAATTCAAGCTTCAACGACTCTATTTCATACATTAAATTTCAATCAATGTTGTAACTGGAAAGATATTAAAGAGGCCTTGAATATGTATTTTTTTCATAAGGTATTAACATAAGTTGTGTCCGTTTTTTTTTTCAAATGAAGAGAACAAGAGGACACAAAAAAAAATTACAACAAATTAGTCAATAATGTATTTTCCTTTATTATTTACAGCTTCTTGCCAACGTTCTACAAGTTTTTCAGCCTATGCGATAAAAACCATCCGGTCCTGACTCGAGGAATTCGTCCAACCATGTCCGCAATTCGACGTCATTATTGAAAGAAACGCCGCGAAAATTGTTCCAAAGCGACCGGAAAAGGGTAAAATCCGACAGCACGAGGTCTGGAGAGTATGGAGGGTGCGGTAGGACTTCCAAACTAAGCGTTTGAATTGCATTTTTCGTAACGTTGGCGATATGAGGGCGGGCGTTATCGTGTTGCAGAATAACGACATATTGCCGATCCGGCCTTTTTTGTTGAATTGCAGTGTTGAGCCGCTGTATTTGCAGAATGTATAGCTCCGCGTTGACTGTCTGATTACGTTCAAGTATCTCGTAGTAGATGACGCCTTGCCAATCCCACCAAATGCAAATCATCGTCATGCACGGATGCAAACCTTGTTTCGTTCTGGGCGTTGCTTGTTGACCATAACTCACCCATTCTTTCCGTTTCTTTATATTCACATAAAGGCACCATTTTTCATCACCAGTAATGATGCGGTAAAAGAACCTTTGCTTGTGGCCATGCATAGCTCGATGACGCGCGAGCAAACGAGCATAAATTGTCGAACGTTGGTTTTTGTTGTTTTCACTCAAAACATGTGGAACCCAAGCGCTGAACTTCTAGACTTTTCCCATTGATTTTAGATAGCGGTATACAGTTATATGATTACAATTCATCTGCTCAGCCAATTCTACAGTGGTTTGAAAGGGATGTTCATGAATAATATGGTTTATGCAGTCCTCATCGAAGCCCACTGGTCGTCCGGAACACTCCATGTCTTTCAGGTCGAAATTACCGTCATTGAAACGCAAAAACCATCGACGAGCTCTCCTTTCATTCATAACATCTTCACCGTACACTTCGCAAATATCGCGAGCAGCTTTGGCAGCTTTATTCCCTTGATTGAAAATGCTCAGTTTCGTCTACTTGACATTCCATTTTGAAGGCTTGTAATCAAATAAAATAATATATGTAACGTAAAAGCAAATACAATATCTTGTAGAGCAAAGAATTTTTATTCTAATGACGTATAACCTTTACAATTTTGTTTTACTTTTGGTGCTCATTTTTAAATTTGGTTAAAAATATGCACAACTTATGTTAACGCAACTTATGTTAACGCAACCTCTGAGTTATGAGATAAGCGTCTTATCGACTGGGCCACAGAGGTCATCGTGGGTTGTGGGAATCTGAAATTAATTGTTCTCATTAATGTTTAGATAATGTCGAACACGGATTTTATCCCTGGAATATTGTGGAGTGGATGGTAAATTTTATAGCTTGTAAATATGAGATCATGATTCGAGAACCCCAATGCGATGTGTCCGTAATTGGAAATTTGTTAAATTGAAGAGGCAAGGATACAATTTAGGAGGCTGTGTGAGGTTTATGTATGATGTGTTGGATTAAGATGAAGAAACATGAGACTATAAGAATGCAAAATATCCCAAAGCTTCTTTTATCTTTGGTATTTTTTAATAAACAGTTGTTGAAATCTCACGTTATAAGATAGTGAGTGTTGCTTGGTAGTAGATCTTCAAGGAGCGCACAGTTTCCGGATTGACCAATCTAGAGGGACAAAATCCTAAAAATGAAAATCAATACTTCACATAAAAAAATGTTGTTTTAGTGTGTCAAACAAACCTATTGATAAGATGCAATTGCCAGATTTTTCAAGAAACCCTTATTTTATTGTATTTTTTATGACGGAACAAAGTGACGCATTGTGTCGCAGGTATAAAATATTTATATTAGTTCATTTCTGACTTCCGAAGTTTGTGCATGTTAACAGTGTTTAAAAAAAATTGAAAATAATTTTCGTGATGACATCGTATTCTACAGGTATTTATTCAGGCAAATAAACAAATTTTAACAACTCCAATAAAAAATCCTTATTCCCCAAAAGAAGCTTTAGCATTGTTCAATGCAATTTTTTTTACGGTAATGTATATAGTATAAAAATATCCAACAGGAAGCTTCTGAAAGAGGTTTCAATTTATATCAATCATATGATCGGGTTTTAGGAGAGATAAAACAATTGTTATCCAGAAGTAGATAGCACAATTGCAACATATATTTTGAACAGCAAAATTTGAAAATTACGCTAAGGAAACAAAAATGTTATACATATCATTATACTCGTGGTACAATATGCCTGCAGCCTTGCAAAAAATATTGACGCACGGTGCTGAGATCATCGATTCTTCTTTGATTTCTATTGGACAAATGTCTGAAGAGGCATCAGAGGCCAAAAATAAAGAAATTAGAAAAATTAGGCAACATCACACTTTAAAAACTTCGCATGTTAGGACAAATTACGATTTATTTAAATATTTATTAGTTTCTTCTGATCCGTAACATATATAAGTCTTACTAGAAAATTACCCAAAAAAGTTAAACACGTGTATGAAAGCGATTTTCCAATGCTATTAAAAAAAAGTTATTTTTGTATATTTTTTCCAAAGTTAGAAGTATTGAGCTTTTAACGTTTCTAAATTTGTCTTATTCTCAATATATTTGATAAATTAAAAACCTATTATTAAATTAAAAACCATTTGTTTATATTTTCTAAGCCTCTAGTTATTAAAATGTAACATAAAAATGTCAAATGACATGAAAAATAATTTTGTCCCTCTAGATTGGTCAATCCGAATACTGTGGAACGATTCAAACTCTTTGAAATAAATTTAAACATGAAAGGTTGTGCGCCAAAAGGCATATGGCGTCGTCACGGTCTGGGCTCGGGCTCCTTGTGATGGTGGGTTACCTCAACTGGAAGAATGTCATGGGACGAGTTCAAATGTTTTAATAGCTTCTCTCTTAAATGTTTTATCTATTCCACAGCCTTAACACACCCGTTTATGTGTTATTTCAGAATATATTATACAAGTACGAGTGTATACTGATTGAAAACCTTTTATTAATTAATTTATTTTATTTATTGATTCACGAGGGCAGTACAAAACCTCCAAGTGAAGAATCTTTCTTAATACATTGACCTTAAGTTCACATTATCCCTCATCCCTTCATCCGTATTCAATCATCGATTGTCTTCATGTATTCTTATCAGGGCACGAATTTCTACAACATTTATTAGGCCCCTTTCAGCCTTTTTCTACGTTCATGTTTCCCTGCCTTACATCTTAGATGGTACTAAAATACTGTTTTGGCCTACCATCTTCACCTACGTATGCTGAGTTTACCAACGCGCTCTATTTCATGTAACTTAACAAATTATTGTAGTTTTAAGCTAACATCATTATTTTTTAATTATATTTTTTATACTATCATACATTAACATACTACATATCCTTCTCAATGCACGAATTTACACGGTTTTGTATATAGACATATGAAATAATATAAATATATGACTAAATTATTGCTTCTTTTAAAAACAATTACTGAATATTAAACATAGTGGTCTTCTTTCTCTCTGTACCTATAAGAAAAACTTAAAAAAAAAAACTAAAAATAGACTATTTCTTATTAGTTATAAAAAGAAAGGACTAAGAAAACAATAATTAATCCCTTATTTACGAGAAGAGCGCCGTTCATCCATTTGATCTTTAATGTTTTACGAAAATCGAAGTAATATAAGAATTCGAGGAACGCACTACGTTTCTCGAAATAAAAGTCGATTGAGCTCGGATTTCGGAAGGATTTAATTGAACTCGCCAACAGGTTTTATTTCCAACTTATCGAGGTTTTCTAGTTTCAGTGAACTTTAGTATTTTCGCTTGAAATCAATTTATTTTTGATAATACTCGTATTACCGCTCTGGAATAGACAATTTTAACAAATAAATCTAGTATTTTATTTTATTTCACTATGTTTCTAATTCCTTTCATTATTAAAAAAAGTATAACTGTAACGTATTTTTTTTAAATGCGTAAAATCATTTAAAAAAATTAATAAAATAGTAAGTGTAGGTGATATTATCTATTGTAAATTTAAGGCATCTTGGTTCCCTTTTCAGGAATGATTTTTCTAAACTATTCAAAAAATGAGTCAATGTTTAGAAATTATAATTTATTTTATGTATTTTCTTATTTATTTATTCAACACTTTTATTGCAAATACAATCTAGTGGACTTATTGCCAGGCGGCAATCTCTTCCAACCAACCAGACAAAAGTAAATGAAGCAAGTTACGTGGTCACATAAATCATTCAAATGACTATCCATCCCCATGAAATCCATAAACATATACGTGAGCACATACCCACTAACCCCACAAAGACGGACAGTCACCCGAACATTATTTTTCATATAAAGTGAGACATCATCAATCAAAAGGAAAGGAAGGGATGGTGGAGAGGAAAGGAAAAGAAAAATCAGGAATGAAACACGTTATTTTACTGACTAGAAATTAAGAGGTTTTTCAGTCGCTTCTTAAAGCATGCCAAGGACGGAGCGAGTCTTACATTGGTTTGAAACTGATTCCAGAGTCTCACTGCATGGACAGTAAAGGACGACGTAAAGAAAGAGGAGCGGTGAACTGGAAAGGCCAATAATCAATCTCTGTTTGAGCGTAGCGCTAATCCATGATTGGAAAGACGCTGAAAATTTTCGGCGAGATAAGAGGGGGGTGGGGCAGCGGGACAGTTAAGGATATTATACAATAGAGACTTCTTGCCTACTTTGTAAGGCCATTGGTATCCATTTTATAAAAAGGGTAAAATATTTTTTCCAATGAGACCTCTTTAACATATTTCCGGTTGATTAGAAATAATTACCACGGGAAATGAATTTGCCAGATTGTACTGTAAACTTCGATAGTGTTGTATAATACTCATATAAAAGGTGTCCTGTAACTCGATGTCAAGCCAGTATGTAGGAAAAGGCCAGCTTAAAACGGTTCAGAGTTTAAAAAAATTCTTGCAAAAGCCTTATACTTTTCGAGTTAAATACATTTCTTTGAAAATTGTGAAAGTAGCTAGCTACCTTGCGCCAAATGTTTATATGCTGTGATTACAAATTGCCATATTTTATAATTTTAATGGTTGTATCGCAATCCTAGATAACTCTGTTATCTGTCGAAGTCCGATATAAAACAAAAAAACCTTCACGTTTGAAAAAAAAATTGTTTTTGTTCGATCATAAAAATTAATAATTTTTATCAGCTAACTTTAACTCATCATACTGTAAAAATAATGTACTACGCTAACCTGGCAAGTTACATCAAAAGATGACCTGTTTAGTCAGGATTCAAATAATACAATATATATAACTCTTTTAAAAATAATTAAAAAAAATAAATTACTGTATTTAATTGTGACACTTTTCAATGTAGCGTCACTACTTGTCTCATATTAACTTACGTCTAATGGAGCTGGCCTTTTCCTCGATACCGGCTTGACATCGAGTTACAGGACACCACGACACACGTATGTGACTAAATACCATTTGCCGTTAAGGTTGTTTCATTTATAGTTATACCTTTTTGATCATTGTTTTTGTTATAATAAAATTAGATTTATAATATTTATGATTCACATGGGTATATTTTGTTTATAAATCAATTAGCTTTATACATTTCTTCACGTGTTTTTGGTTTCTCACATTTTTCTTTGAAAATATTACTACGGTGGAATTTTCCTTTTTTCGGCTATCTTCTACAGTACAAGTTTTCCGTCTGGTCTTTACTTCAGACCTCATTTAGATATTTCAAGTTAGTTGGAAAATACTGCAACGTAGCAATAAATCCGCAAAATCGTACGGTGCACCACAAAAAATGTTAAAAAATAGTACAATACAATATTAAAGTAACATTTGATTGCTTAAAATTTAATTGTTTTTGAAGAATCTAATCATTTTAGAATGAATTTCATCGCTTGCATTTGTGATATACATATATTGAGTGTAAACAGTGGTGTTAAACGTTGCGTTTTGTCAGCTAAAATAACAGTGAATCTGTCAAAAAGCCAATATTTTCCAGCTGCTAAAAAAAGTTTCGCAAGTGATAAACATAGGTTTGTTTATAAATGTTACAATCATTATGTTTCTTTCTAAAGAGTGAAAGAAAATTTTCATTGAAGAAAACAATAACTCATATCAATCATGATTTATTTTATTATTCACAAAAATCTTTTCCATTGTTAACAAAAAAAGGAAATCACGTCACACTGTCCTAATTTTATCGATTAAATGGAATGTATTTTGAGCTGATGTTTGATTCCAATCTTTAATTGAGTAAGGAAAATGACAAAGCTTCAACGGATATCTGATCCTAATAAATCGTTGAAACACTCGTTGTAGATAAGAGGCAATTATCGGCTTTAAAATCTTAGAAAGTCACACAAGTCGATATATAGACTGTTCGAGCTTGTGATTTGAACTAGTTAAACGAATAATGGTAGCAACTTAAGTCTCTTGAATATCAACCAATAATAACAATAGTTGATGTAGATATCGACCAATAAAGAAGAAAGTAATGAATCAATAGACAGAAATAGATGTTGAACAAATCTAACAAATTTGACTAAAAAAGCCCGTCAACATACATGAAATAAAAATGTGTTTTTTCAGTCAGTATGTACTATTTTTCATCAATTTATTTCAACTTTACGATTATTATTTTAATCTATTGAATTTGAGGTTCAATTCCCAATGGTAATAAAAAAACGAGTACCTTACTGTTTTTTTTTACGCCAGTATGTACGAACACATTTCAGCATCTCTATATTCCGAGTGTTTCACAACTTTCATGCGTAGGAAAATCCCGTATTGTTATTTCTTTTTCACTTATTTTAAGGTTGACGGCTCCCAACATTTCTCATCAATACTTCTTTCAGCACTTGGATCGTGACGAAGAATTTTTAAAATAATTAAAAGAAGTTGGTCAGTTTTACCAGTCAGGTTGCAGCCTTGAAAAAAGGCTGCAATCAACAATCGTACCAGTTAGACAACCTTATAATATATAGAGAATTGATAATGAAAATACAGTGATTGCTATTAACCCGACAAAGAAGAGAGTTAATGTCATTGAGAAAGGTCCTAGTCCAGATTAATGATAATGATTAACATCTGGCCCTACGGTCTATTGATAAGCATGCTTCGTTTATTTTAAGACCTTTTTATTTTGAATGAATCTAGCGTTTTTTCGTTACTTGATATACACATAATATACATTATATATGTGAGATGTTTAACGAACATAATAAATATATACATTTCGTCAAATTGCTGAAGTTGTATGATGATGACGATCTCCATGACCACATTGGGGTAGTAAGACACTTGTTTTACAGCCCGGTTGCCGGTTCGATTCCCGTTGAAACCATCAAAGGATCCATTTTGTTTTAATTTGATATTTTTCTTTCGTTTTTTGAAAGAGATTGTCACTTGTAAATAAACCCATCAGATTGTACTATATATAGTATAACGAACGTTTAATACAAATATTTGTGGAGAAAAGTGTTCTGAGATTGCTTGCGCATATATAACGAATGAATGAAGAAAGACTAACAAAAATATATAAAATCTGAATAAATGCTATAGTAAGAAGATATGTGAGCTGAAAATTTATGACGGAGTAAGGTATGACGTGAGTAGTTAAGTAAGTAAGGATGAATGAGAACTTAAGGCTCATGTGTTGAGTAAGATGAAAATAACACGCTCTAATGGCTTGGGCATGTAGAACGAATGAAAGAAGAAAAATTGATTGAAAAACATATAATGCAACATCAGTGAAAGGTGTGGTAGAGGAAGACGGAATAAATTATGGTTAAATCTAGTGAATGATATTTAGAAAGAAGGAAACATCAAAAGTCAGATAAATCGTAAGGGTTATACGAGAAGGTGTATCAATGTATAAGAGGAGAAAAATGTATGTCGAGATAGGAAAGTTAAGCACTCTGTTTTCTCTGCCTACCTTGAAATGACGTGATAGTATGTATGTATGTAATATTTGTCGTTCCTTCTCATTTGTAACCAATCAATTGAAATTAATGCCAACTGAAATACGAGTACATGCAAGTTATATAATTAAAAAAATAAAATATTTATAAGGTAACAACATAGTTGATTCTTATCTCTTTTTCTGAATTCTACCTTTTCCTTTCCTTCACCATCTTTCTTTCTTTTGGCATTTTTAAATATATTGTAATTATACGATGTACATGGTTTTTATTTTATAACTAGTATTTTTTGTATCTTGTTAATATTAAAAAATGCAATGTAATGTTTCAAATAACTTAATAATTTTTTTTATCAAGGTTGTAGTCTCGCCAGAACACAACTCCACTTTTTAAGATGAGCGAGAGAGTTTACCCCACATATAGTACTCTCTTGCTTCTATCCAGTAAATGTAAAATTGTTTTAAAGACTGGGTGAGTTGATTATCTTACTTTTATAATTTCATCATGTTTTTGATGTTGTTGATAAAATGTCAACTTCAAAATTTCGTATTTACAAAATTTTTACTTAAAGTTTGTTTACTCTTATGTGTTTAAATATAATAAAGGTTCTGAAAAAAAAAACCACTTATTCCTGGAAATAAAGAAAGAGATCGGCTAAAAGAAGGGTGGATGAAAAGCATCAACAAAGCTAGAGAGTTGAATCTGACTCTTGAGAGAGCCTTATAAAAACCGCGTTAGAAAGAAGTGACCCTAAATAAATATGAATTATTTGAAGACAATGATGATAAGATTTTGAGTAAAATAATATGGAAAAATATGTATATTACAATATTTAATATTTAAGGGATGAAAAACAGGTAATGTAATAAGATAATTCACAAAAAAATATTTTTAGGAATAAAATGTGAGAATAAACGTAAATAGTATTGATAAAGAAAAAATATCTAATTTTAACAAAGTTGTGAATGAAACATAGTTAAATAACAAAAAAAAAACAACCAATGAATAACAACAACAAAGTAATAGTACCGGTTGAGATCCATTGAAAATTCAGATGAAATGTCAATCGAAAACAAATTGAGTGTGGTGAATAGTCAAAGGTATGGTGGAATATTGTGAATTGAATTTGTTCATTCAAATTCGCGATTTGTAGCTTTTAGAAGGTGACAGTTACAGTTGAGGGTAAAGGTATTCAGACAGCTACCTGCCACCCCTGTCGGTAAAGTTTGTTGTGAATATAGAAGTGCTGAAAAATCGAACTGCGATTGTAATCGAATACGTGAAATGGAGTAAGAAAAATGTCAACAAACAAGGTAAAAGTTTTAAATGCAAAATTAATAAAACCTGGGCCCTCCACCCTATGTGTCCAAAGTATCATCAGGTTCTTCTTACACGCCTCATTACTTCAATAATCGATGAATTGATGCACTTACAAAATTATATGCGGATAACTTGAAAAAAATCGGAAAGTATTGTATCACTACGGAACATATTTCTTTGATCTTTACCGAGACCCTTTTAGGAGAGATGATAATGATGGTTTGTTGATAAATAAAACTCGTTTAGATCGCAATGCGGAAAGAGAAATTAAATTGATAGACGTAGGTATTTATACCATTCTTGAATGTGTGCGGGAATGCGCGCGCGAAATGCCGCCGTCTCGTTTCTGCATTCGCAATACGATTAATGTCGTATGTAGGTATCATTCAGATTTGGGAACTGGCGCGACAGATGTGCTGCCCTCTCGCTCTAACATGGAATGCGCTCCACGCCTGACAGTGAGTTGAATGACCGGCGTGTGGACCTTGCACTTGTTTGTTTTGAATTGTCAAGGTATGCAAAGGTCGTATCGCCGGTCATTGACCGAGCGTACGAACGCCACACCCGTATCAGGCGGATCATATTAATGGAATAATAAATTAATGTCTTGTTCATTATTTGACTTTGACCAATTTTTATTTGTACTGAATTATGCTTCTGTTATGTTGATTACAACCTGGTTATCAAAGTACCTGACGGCACTTTCTTCCCATTAACCCCTAGGCGACGGGAAGGTTTCGTATTAATTTGCTATCTGGAACGGCGAGAATCTCAAAATCACTGTCTGCATTTTGTTGTTGTGCATTTCACTACATTGTGCTTTACCAAATAGAATTAAAATTATAAAAAAAATCGTGTCGTATTGTTAAACATTATTGAATTGTTTGTGCATAGTTAAAATGATCCGTTTTTTATTTTATTTATATGTTAGATGAAGTTTAAATTATAAATTACCTTCAAAATGCTCCTCTCCATAAAAGAACCACTCACAGAGACTTTATTTATAGTCGCATCGTAAAAATTCATTTTACTGTGTCAAGAATGTACATTTAGAAATAAACATTTTCAGTTTTATTGGGAGTTTTGTTTACACAATAATTATAAGGATTTTTTTAAAAGGTCTCTAAGATAATATTCCGCCATTCACACATACTTACACGGGCTCCATATCGGCATTGAATAGGGTGACCACAAGATTGTTCGGAGCTTCGGACACTTTTGATTAATAAAACTCCACGGTGTGATGTATTTTAAAACAATTGGTTAGGCATAAACCAATACCACACTCGACACACCAGTAACGTGTCTGGACACGACGTTTAGGGCCACTTTTTGCGTGTCTACAAACATGACACTCCCTGTAAACCGATTTTCTTTTTGAATGATCTGTTTTTGGTATGTCCGCAACAAAATGTTTTTCGACCAACCTCAGTGGGTACTCGCCAACTCGATTCACTTTTATTATTGACCCAGGAATATGATACTTATGAACTAATTGTTTTATTACTTGTAAATGAAAATCTGTTAAACAATTTTTTTTTTTTGATTTTAATTTGTACATGGCATGGGCATTGATTAAAACGACATCGATCGTTCGAAAAGCAACTTTTTTATACCACTTTACTGTCTTTCGGACACACTGGACGAATGTTATCAGCATGTCCGACCTATCAACACCTCCCATATTTTTATTGTATTGAAGGACGCAATTGGGTTTCAACACGGGAACTTTTGTTTTCCAATTCGTTTTTCCCGTTTCCATCATTGATGCGTCGTGTGAAGTAGTCAACAGATGTACGTCCCTCATGTCATGCCATTTCATGGCAAGTTGGCATCCCGCTTGTTTTGTGTCTACGTCTCCTTTTTTGACTAATCCAAACGATGGCATGAATTTACGGTTTTTTTTTACAGTACCGCAGGCATTGGTTTGCTTGGTATGTAAATAATTAAATAAAAAAGGGCTAGTATACCAGTTGTCCATATACACTGTATGGCCTTTTCCTAAGTAATCACCTAATAATGAAACAACCACTTTACCAGAAATCCCCAATTGCTTCGACATAGTTTCTTCCATATTTGGTATTAGTATTTCAGTTTTAGCGCCACAATAAATTACGAATTTTAAAACAAGTCCCGTTTTACAATCACATAACACAAAAAGTTTTATACCAAATCTATGTCTTTTCGCTGGAAGATATTGTTTTATGCACAACCTGCCTTTGAATAATACCAACGACTCGTCAATGCAAAGATTCTCGTTTGGGTAAAAATGTTTTTTAAACTGGCTACACACTGAGTCAACAAAATCTCTTACTTTGTATGTCGTGTCACCTGGTTGTTGTTTTTCATTATCCGAGAAATGAAGCATACTTAGGATTGATAAATACCTATCCCTTGGCATTATTTCTCCAAATATAGGCGTCGAAATGAACTTGTCTAATGACCAATATTTATGGAGTTGACCCTTTTTGTTTGTTGCCATAAGCATGGTCAAGGCAATGAACACGTACATTTCTTCAACTTCAACATTTTTCCATTTGTGTAATCTAGAATTCGGAGCTAATATTGTTTTTAATTTCACAGTATCACAATATCGGTTAGTTTCAGTTGCTATATTACTCACAATGTCTCGACATAAAAATAACTCAAAATAATCTAATTCACGACTCTCTTCATTGATGAATTCACAATCTCTTAAACCAGATTGTTCATTAAAATTGTGTACATCTGGTTGGAAGTTAATGCCACTTTCCCACTGGGGTGAGAAATTTGTAAAATTTATTTCACTGGGGGGATGTTCTTCTAATATTTCAGAATTATCAATTTCACTCTCACTGTTTACCGGCGTTATACCCGTATGCTCTAAGTTCACCAAATTTTGCGGAATATAATCTTCTTCATCACTCATTGATAAATCTGAATCGCAATCCAGCGCATAATTTTCGATCTCCTCCTCATTCATTTTTAAGCCTTAAAAAAACAGTATTTGTTCCAAAAAACACAAAATGATGCGTAACAACTAAATAATTAGTGTCATTCAAATAATAAACATAACTAAAATACTAAATCCAAAGGGATCACTACACTAAAGGAAATGTTTACAAAATAAATGAAACAACGAAGTATTTCATCTAATGAATACTCCGAGTCGAGTATAAAATAATGGGCACCCTAAAATAAACTATCACACGCGCGGATATCATGTACACACAAGCGCGGATATCGTGTACAGACAAGCGGGAATGGACAGCATCGCACATGGAAAGGATGACTAACACTGTGTGCGAATGCACGAAACGCAATATAATTTATGACTGGATGTTTGTCACAGAAAATTAATTTAAAATATTTCTGTAAGTAAAAAGAAGAATATTTTTAAAGGGTATTGTAGTAAACACTTGACTCTATAGTATGATCATTTTTCTTTTGGTTTTTTACTGTCAAATTAACGAAATACGTGGAGATAAACATGACGAATATTCTGAACTACAACGTGTAGTTGGTCGTACGCAGGGACCAATTTTCTTGCACTACACATTGTAGTTGGTCGTGGCCTCAGGGTTAATCAAAGAAGCCTTGAGGGGAAAATAGACTGGCATCTTTTTTTGTTTTCGGGTACGATCGGAAATCGACCAAAATCCCCACGTTGGAAGAAAGACGTCAGACAAGCTGAATCACTGAGGAATCTTAATCGGGATGGTTAATTGATGACATCCGTAGTCTAATTGGTAAGACGGTTGACTTCCACTTGAAAATTTCGGTTTCAAATCTCTATGGTACCCGAAAAAAAATGGGATTCAGTCTGAGTTCGTTTGGTGATAATATTTGCGCGTCCTGGACATGTGCGCGTGTTCTTTCTTTTTCGTGTGTGGTAGTAATGCTAACACGTGCGATTGCCAATAATGAATCACGTGACTACTCCATCGATTCTAAACGCAAGAGCCGATTTGCGGGGTCAAGTGTTACATCCCAGCCGCAGTTTTCAAAACGTCTGAATTTTGCGGGGTCAAGTGTTACAAAGAGCCGATTTGCTGGGTCAAGTGTTACATCCCAGCCGCAGTTTTTAAAACGTCTGAATTTTAATTAAGATATATTGAAGAGTATCATAGAAATTGATGAATAGAAAGAGAATAAATATTACTTGAAATCAGCCAAAAAAATATTTATAAATTTACAAACAATTAATTGTTCAGTAAACAGTGATATATGTTATTTCGTTAAAGTACTAAAAGGCTCTACTTAAAATGATAAGTGTGGAAATGCTTGCAAATATTTGAGCACATACTATCATTGTAATTTTCAATTGTCTTTATATATCTTCCTAGAGTTTGTTTTTGAGTGCCTCGTTATTTTATTCACACAGTAGATCTCTCATGAACGTGGTTTTAACCAGTTGTGTTTATTAATTTCCTTTACCGCTTTATTGCTTCAATTAACGGTCACGAATTTGCCAGTTTTACACGTTACTTGCCAAGTGCTTGAAGATAAAAACAAACTTGTCAAATGAAGGTTGACCTTGGTCCCGAGGTGTTCTTAAGTAGAATAATTTTAACATAATTAACGACGTTTATTCTTATTTCAGTAAAACTCTGAAAAAAGAGGCAATTTCGAACAAAACCATGATTGCAAATCAAAAAAAAGATTTGATTTACGATAGAAAATTGATAATTTTATTGATAAAATTAACTTATTTTTTATCTGTTTATGCTTATCTCATATTATTTTAAATATTCGTAATATCCATATAAATCAATCATATGAACACGTAGATATAAAAAAATCTATCCCATATATACTCGTACCAATCTTTTTAAGATCAATTAGAATACATGGGATGAACATTTATGACAGAATACGAATTGAAAGGATGAGGGGTGAATGAGAACTTCAGACAAATCACTCTTAAATGGTTTGGGTATGTAAAACAAACGGATGAAGAAAAGCGATACAGTGCAAAAACAAATACATAGTACAAATTTGAGTAGATGTGTGGTAGATGAAGATTGAGGAAAGTATAATTGGATCAAGAGAATGATATTTTGAAAAAAGGAAATGCAGAAACTTCTAGAGTTTTATGGATGTGGAAGAAGCAAAGGATGTGTACCAAGATAGTAAAATCGGATAATCTGTCCTCTCTGCCTACTCCGGCAGGGAAACGGCATGCTGGTAGGTATGTATGTTTTAAGATATTTGATAAAATTAAAAGTCGACAAATACGACGCTTTCTTCAAAATATTTCTGTATAAGCATATTCTTATCATAAAACTTATATAAACAGACACCTTTTTAAACTAAAATAAATTTAACAATTTGGCACATGATTGCATAAATGTATTGCGATGAATTACATTTTCGTTGTATACCGTACAACCTGGCGGGCTTATTGCTATGTAGCAATATCTTTCAACCAACCACAAAGATGTTAAAGAGGCCTTAAGTTAAACCAGACTAGAATCAATAAAAAAAAACTGGGTTCCAATGAGAATCAAACCCACAACCTTCGGGCTGGAAGACAAGCATCTTACAAACTAGGTCACGGAGGTCATCGATCGGGGAATTTATTGCCTTGCAATAATCTCTTCCAACCAATTTGATAGGAGTTATTTATGTTGTGCCAATTGCTGGTTCAAAGGAAACAGTTTTTAGGTTACACATGTTTAAGAATTTCATTAATGAGTTGAGAGCGTAGGGATGGGGAGAATGAAACCCACGTGTTGTCATTCATGAGAGATGTAATGAGTTGAGAGCGTAGGAATGGGGAGAATGAAACCCACGTTTTGTCATTCATGAGAGATGTAATGATTTTTTAGGCATTTTTTTTAATCAAGCCACTGAAGGTGCAAGTCTTACAATAGCAGGTAGTTGGTTCTAGAGTCTAACGGCATGGACAATAATGAAGGTCGTTAATAATATAGTCCGTATTCGTGTATTATGTTACTTATATCAACAAAACCATTCTTCCTGAATTATTTTTACTAAAATTTAAGTGGTAACATTTAAGTGATAGTTCTATTTTGTTTTACAAAAGCATTATCAAACATGTTTATCTTTATTCTGCAAGAGTCAGGACTCCATCGTCTGTACGAAACCTTGTCACATCAACTAAGTCATTGTGTTCCATTGATGGCACAATCTGTCCTCGGACAGTTTCTCTGTTTGCTTTTCCCTACATAATCTTGGAGTTTCTTTTTTTTTTCTTTCAATCCAATGGGGCGGGGGTGGAAGATCACACAATCCACTGCACTTAACCTAAAGCCGAATATGTAACTATAAAATATCGGAATATCTACAAACCTAAAATAAACATATATAACCCTTCGCTAAAACCATATAAAAAATCACATATTACCCTCTACAGAAGTGTAATGGGTTTTGTCAAAATCCAAAAAAAAATATCCGGCTTATATAACAAACAATGATGAGGTATTGACCGAACAAAGAGGTTTCCTCAACATCTGTTAAAAAATCTTACCATTGTTCGTCAACAGCTGGCATAAAGACTAAAAAACCATCTTGTCTGCACTAAGAATAAAAACATTTAAATGATGTATATACATGAATCTATGATATATTGAGGAATGTTGCCTAGGCATAAAGTGAGCATTTAACTCAGCCTTCAAAGGTGGTCATAAGCCCACAAAATACCAATTAAAATAGATACCGTCTCCTGTATATCCAAAACGGAAAACAATGTTAGTAAAGAGTCATCCAGACCAAAAAATAAATAATAAAAAATACTGTAAGGAAGCTGCTGATGGATCTCCAGGTAGATCTGATGTCAGAATCCAACATTAACATCCATTTACAGTTCGCGAAGTAACTGAAAACCTAAAATATACATAAAGAACCCTTCGCTAATACCATATAAAAAATCACATATTACCCTCTACAGAAGTGTAATAGGCTTTGTCAAAAGCCAAAAAAAAAATATTGCTCTCTGTACCGTACTTTATAAATTATCGTTTTATAATAATTATTATTATTTCTTACATAACACCTTCCTTCTCAATTCGCTACAATAATCTTTATCAAAAAATATTGATCAGTGTCCAGGATAATGAATAAAAGAGGTTTTTAGCTGAGCGAATCTCTGATAGAACTATTTCTAGCTCGGTTCATCAGCTTCATCTCCTTCATTCCTCTAAAGAACCTCATTTTTGTTGCCTGGATTCTCGCATTTTGTGGTAAGTATCTATATTTAACAGCCGCATATTAATTTGCGATAGGAAAATATATTAAAACTGCAAAAAAATGGTTGTTTCACTCAAGTCGGAATTCCTAAAAATAGCCCTTTATTTTTATATTTTGGGATCTGAACTCTCCGGTTCGAGTCAAGCGTCTACCAACTAGACAATGAAGGTCGTGTTTTTTTTTGTGTACTGTCACGCATTTTTTATGAAAATTATTCGTATAACTAAATACTCTTGACGCGGCTTTTGACCGTGAAAAGGTGCCATAGAAATTGTCAATTTTATTATAGAATAATTTCTAATGTACGCCGAAAGTCGAAAAACGTTGAAATGTAATGAAAAAGTTTTTTTTATGAAATATTTTAGCCAACTTCTGTAACAACTAAGTTATTGAAAATAAATTCCTTATTTTGAAATCCCCAAGTATTTACTTTACAAGTTGATTGAATTATAATTCCGAGCCTTAAGAACTCAATTCGTTTTCTTTTAATCATGTTGTGTCCATGGGGATTTGAATCCAGGCTTCAGTGCTTCGTGATTGAATTATTTTACTTCCACGCTTCGTCGGTCATAGTGGTTTTCTCAGTTTTCTGGAATATATTTTAGTAATGTGAAAGAAAATTTGACATTTTTATGCACAAAGGACCCAACCTACGTTTAATTCTTAGTATACATTTGATAAAACACCACATCACTTTGTATGAAACCATTTTTAGTGATAATAATAATACAGTTTAAATCCAATTATACGGGCTTGATATTTTTGCTCATACACCCACACTATTTTGATATTTAAAAAATGTGTTTGTAGTTTGAGTAATTTTTGCTTATATGCATAAAATAAGGACAATTTTGGTTTTCAAAGGAAAAAAAGTAAATATGTGAAGTAATTCCGTCAAGTGTGCTGTATTTTTAAAATAATAGTTGACAAAATTCTTAAATCCAATATTTTTAATTACTGTTAGACAGAATTCGGCCTATTTTGGCATACGTCTATTGATTCTACTCCCTTGGTAGTCATTATGATGCATAATATTTATTTTTTAATTATAAGAAGTTGGGAGCAAGTTTGAGAAAGTTGAGATATTCAACTTGTTGAAAGATTGGAGCAAGTTGAAGAATTTTGCTATTTTAGTAGTATTTTCTCAGATTATGGAAAAGTTACCTGGGATATCAAATTATGTGGAGCGTTAGGAAACAAAGTCTATGGGATATTATAACAAATATACTTGAACCGGACAGTATCAAAATCTGCTAAGATGGTAGTTAACAGCAGTATTTCACTGCCCGCTTTGATGTAAAGGAGTAAAATGTGGACGTGGAAAAAGACTGAAAGGAGTCAAATCAATTTTGTAAATATGTATGTATAAAGAATAATGCATGTGGGGACAATTTATGACAAAAAATGGAATGAAGTGATTTGGGATGAATGTGAACTAATTAATGTGTTGAGTAAGTTGGGATGAATGTGAACTGATGTGTTGAGTAAGTTGAAGAAGAGCACTGTGAAATGTTTTAGGAATGTAGAACGAGTGATTGAAGAAAGAGTAACATAAATATATGGTGCACACTTGTGTGAAAGGTGTGATAGAGAAAGTTCAAAGAAAGTGTGGTTGGATTCAGTGGATGATATTTTGAAAGAAAAAACGTAGAAAGGCAGAGAAGTCGTAAGAGTTGTATGAGAAGATGGATGGATGTGGAAGAAGCGAAGGATGTTTCAAGATAGGAAAGTCTGACTCTCTGTCTGTCATCTCTGCCTACCCTGATAGATACATGACGTGATGGTACGTCTGCATATATGTATCTCTATTTTTTAAGTCTTAACTTCTCTATTTCAAAATTGCGTGCATTTGATCGTCACTTCAAATATATTTTTTTAAATTTACTTTCGCTTCGTTTCAATGATTCATTTATTTTATAGCTTTTGGCTATAATAGTAAATCTTTGACACAATTTATACATAAAGACATTATAACTTTTTCAAAGTGTTTTATTAGAAAAGTATTGTTCGTTTGTTTTTTCCACCTTACAAATCTCTGGTGTCTTTCCACCTAAGAAATCACGTACCCAATATAAATTAGCTGCCAGGTACTTTGCTTTATTTATATTGCTTTATTTTATTAAAAATGGATAAAACTTATCTTTATAAATATCAAATTAGTTTTATAAAATTTATTTCCACTTCCTAAAAATATTTTTCCTGAAAATTAATTAATTTCGGAGGCACTTCATCCGTATGGATATTCAAGAACAAACTAAAGAAGCATTTCTCACAAAATAATTCTCGTCCATAACTCAAATACAATTCCCATCCAAATCCCTATTTTCATTAAAATTATTTTAAAACTTTACATTTGTTAGTTTTAAAAAAAAATATTGTTGTAATATATTTAGCTAACAAGGCAGTATCAAAATATGTTAAGATGATAGTCCACAAAAGTATTCGACTTTGATTTATAATAGTAAAAAATGAACATGAATAAAATGAAATGAGCCGAATAAACTTTGTAGAAATACATGTATTGAGAAAAATACGCGAGGTCACAATGTATGGTAGAATACGGAATGAAGTGAAGAGGGATGAATGTAAACTTAAGGTTGATGTATTAAGATCAATACGAGCACTCTGAGCTGGTTTGGATGTGTAGAATGAATGAAAAAACACCAACAAAACAAGTACACAGTAGAAAAGTAACTATAAGATATGGTAGAGAAAGACCGAAGAAAGTATGTTTGGATTAAGTGAATGATGTTTTAAAAAAAACGCAATGTTAAAGTCAGATAAATCGTCGGAGTCAATAAAAAGGTGTGTGGATGTGGATGAGGCAAAATATATGTGTAGCGATAGGAAAGTTAGGTGCTCTCTCCTCTCTGCCAACCCAGGCAGGAAAACAGCGTGAAGTTATGTATGTATGTACACTTAGTCAAAGACACGGCTCTGGATACCTATAATAATCATGAAACAAAAGTTGGTTGATTGGAAGAAATTGCTGTAGGGCAAAAAATCCGCTAGATTTATTTGCATATCAGTGTTATATAAACAATATGAGATGTAATTTTAAGGGCACTGCGCCACGATGTATTCAATTTATTTTGATGAATAGGAATAACTTTAGAAGATTTTTATCAAGATTCAAGTAATGAGGAAAACTTGTTGAGACCACAACTTTAATAGTATTTCAACCCTCTTATTGGGGACCAGAAATATTTTGGTAATTATTGCAAAATATTTAATTGCAAATGTTTAAAATTTCAATCAGTTTTGCACGAATTAAAACACAAAACTTTGAGGTTTTTGAAACATTCTCGACTAATAATAAAATTAATGGAATATCATGCGTTGAAGAAATAATCATCATTATTTAAAGAAACATTATTTAATTTGAAGCAATACGATTAAAAAAATATTTAAATGTATGTTTTTAATAAGGAATTTTACCCAAGTGAGAGTATTTTGTGTTCTTTGTATGATTAACCAGATGGAAATATAATTATTACTGTTGGAAGGATACACAAGAAGTTGTAAGTTTGCTGTATTATATTCCAGGAAGTAGATTCATTATAAATGTTGATAACATTATAATAGATACATTTTAAACAGAAAACTCATCTCTGAGGATTATTAAGAGATAAAAGAAAGGTCGTTTTTAATATCCAACAGTTAGTGATCTAAACAAGGTGATTGTACATGTAGTTTTAGGAGAAATGGCCTCAAGATAAAAAAAGTTATCAAATATTTCATCTTTTACAACATGAATTGATACTTAATGCGATCAAAGAATAACGAACAAATAATAAATTTATGTATCTTTCTATCTTTCCAATCAGCACAATGCATAAGTTTTATTATCCTTGAGAATATAATAATATAATAACATTTCAATAATGTTATTATATTAGTTCGTAAAAATATTTTAAATAATGAGGGTGCACTAGATAAGTAAAAATTTAATTTGTCATGTTGTAAATATATAACACTTTTATTGCAATCTTATAGTACACAGTCAAGATAATTTTTGTCTGATTCTGCTAATATTACTCAGCTATACTTTTTAGGGTTTCTTTCGTTGTATACTATAAAACCTGGTGGGCTTATTGCCATGTGGTAATTTCTTTCAAACATCCAGAAAAATGTCAAAGACGCCTTAAGTGAAAGTCAAAATGCAGATTTTGTAAAAAAAAATTTTATCCAAGCGGGAATTGGACCCATAATCCCCGGTGAAAAATCATATGATTTATCAACTAAGCCTCGAAAATCATCCTTTGTTTTCATATTAAGCAATGATCGTTTATATTTATCGTTATGTTTAGGCCTTATATTACATATCATGAATAGTTTTTAACGTTTTTTAAGCTCTGCATCGAAAGTGCAAAAGCATTAAATTTCTAGGTTACCGGGATTATAGTTATGAAAATCGATTTTTTCTTTTAAAATTTTTCTTCTTTCTGGTTGTTTTAATAATTACTGAGCATCGTGATTCCCTTGTTGATTCTTTTACATATATCTTTACCTTTTGTACTTCGGAAAGCAGCGTTTAAGTATGGCCGAGCTATATCTTACAAATATTGGTTCCATTGCATCGGAGATATTTCTCGTGTTCGACTTTTTTCCATGCCTCTAGTACGATGTACTGTAAACTATCCCTCGTAATTGATATTGCCATCATCCAGTACGATGTACTATAAACTATCCCCCGTAATCGATATTGTGAATGGTAGACGCTTGTGCATGTATTAGTTTATAGCGTGCGAGCTGTTGCACTTCAGCAAGCACATACTATTGTCAGATTAAATCCAAAGCTCCGATGTCAAGGAGATTAATGTTCCAAGACGATCGGCAAGTTTAATCTGCTGCATTTGTTTATTAAAAGCGGAAGTTTTTTAATGCGCTATTTTAGTATTGTTTTTTAATAGCAATTTAGGAGTTAATGTTTAGCCCTTGTCTTAATGATTACTCTTCTTCAATATCTCAACATTATGTACTTCAGAGAACAGCATCAAAGGCTAGTACACTTGCATCCTTCAATTGGTCGGTCCAGGGCATCGGAGATCATTCTCGTTTGGGATATCTTTCCACGTTTCCGGTAACCACAAGTATGTACAAACTGTCTTCTTTGGCGAGGTCGACTAGACTAAGTGTTCGAGGCTTCTTTATACTATAGCTTGATGTTGAAAATCTGCCAGCGACACTCAGCTCTTCTGGAGAAAATGTAAAAGTACGTCTTGCCATCCATTAAATCGCAGTACCCGTCTCCAGCAGCTTTTTTCAAACGCATGTTTTCTGTTTTTCGCACTTTCCTGCAGAATTTATGCTGAACATATAAATACAAGTATTGCAAAAAAGATATATATCACCAGATTTATTTGTGTAGTAATAGTGATGTTTTTGTTTTTATACCAATTTTCAAGCTAGAACATGGATATTTTTCTATTTTAGACAATACGAACTACAAAATGACTACAATTTAAGATTCAAGTTGATTTTTTTACTAAAGTAAATTCGTGTTTAATTTCAAACATATTTAGCAAAAAAAAAATTGCGCACCTTAAAAAAAAATATCGATTTTTTTTCATTGTTCACCAGATTTAGTTTGCCATTTATATAATTAAATTCTCTTTTAACGAAAACCTTGGTTTTGTTTCAAATTATATATTTTCCCTTGTATAAACCGTCAGATGAAAAGTTACATTTTTTGGTTTGAATCGAATCTGCGTTCATCAAATTTATGATTCGGAGGAATCGTGACCAAAATCGGAATGATTGCTTTTCTATTAGACTGTGTCTGGGGACTAATTCAGCGAGGGCGAGAATCAGGGGATGTTTGGAGTACCGGAAACTCCTGGTGAAGCCGACTTAACGAATTTACGAGAACACGTGCTATGTATTGGGGTTTCCCCCCCCCCCGACATCGAAATGTATCCTCGGCAGTAAAATTCGCTGTTAATACTGGATTATACAAAGGATTTTTTTTTGTTAAATATGTCAAGATTTAAAATAAATTTCTAATTTTCACAATATTTTCAAGGATATTTTAATGAGACTATTAGACAGACATTTTTATTTTAGGAAAAAAAAAAACGTAATGAATTTTATATTTTGGCTACACCATTCAATTTTGAATTTTATATTTTGGCTTTGCCTTTGATATTTTGAAAAATTCATTAAGAAAGGTAGAAGATGGGTTCGAAAAAATCACATATGGTTTTACAATTCTCTTTGAAGGATATTTTGAAAATTTCATACAGAAAAGTAGAGGGGCTTAACGAAAAAATAATATTTGGTTATGCCGTTACTTTTTAAGGATATTTAACAAAAATATTACACAAGGTAGAGAGATATGTATATAAAAATTAATATTTGATTCTGCCATTCCTTTTAAAACGATATTTTGAAAATTTTAGGAAGAGAAGGGTTTAAATAAATCATCATTAATCATCTATTTCAACATGAACAATTTGTTTAATTGAGTGAGCATAATGTTTTCAAATTAACACTACTGTTTTTGTCAACACCACTGTTAAGCAATCTTTATAAACAAATAACGAGTAGAATCTGATTCCCGCCGAATTAACAACTAAACTTGATCCACTTTTAGACGTAATTTAATTTGAATGTATGCTTTTTAAAAATGACATTTTAACATAGAATGACAAATATGGCACCTGGTTTCGAAAACTATCTACGAATGGTCCGTCACATTAAAAGGAGTGTAGAATTATAATCTAAAGAGGGTTGCCTTTGCCCTGGTCCTTTAGGCTGAAGCCACACCAAAGTGCTCCGTTAGGTTTTACGTGACTCATATACTAGGTAACTTCATGCCTGGCCACACCAAAGTCCTACGCACAAATTCATTTGCCAGCTGGGAGCGGTTGAGTCAACACATGATGTCACTCTCAAAACTAACCAATTTCATTACAACTTACCATCTTTATTTACTTTCTGTGCAACTTCATTCCAAAGTGATTTTATTACAGGTACATTTTTCTATAATTTGCTCGATGGGTTCCACAAAGGCTCCCTTTTATACACAGCTGTCATTAAAACTTCCGCCATCTTGTAAATTAACCAACACGTCTGTTCGTTAGGAGGTTCACTCGATGACTAATCATCATGCAACGTGGCGTGAAGCGTGCAGTGTGGCCACTGCGATAGTATGCGGTGCGTTGGTTCGCTAGGATATGTCGCCTAACTCGCAGCATCGAGCTAGAGGCTCCTACCTGTGTGGCCGAGGCCTTAATGAATTGGTGAAATAAGGGAAAGTAGCTTACTTAGAGCTGACATTTTTATCTCTTTATATGATAGTTCTATATTCCTCTTCATTTGGGAGATCTCTCCTTCATTGTTTTCAAGATGTTTTTAATATAAATACTATTTGAATTTATTAGTACATACAGTACCCCTCAACACAACCAAATTTTTGCAAAATACATTTTTAAAAGCGTGGCCGAGAGACAACACTGTCTTCGACTCCAATTCTCGAGCCTTTGGTTTGCCGGTGTGCTTATTGCAGTGGTTATAAACATAACCACTGAAATACATATATAACTAACAGTCTGCTATCGTACGTGCTAAAAACTACCGCACGCAGACAAGCAAGATTATTTGAACACATTTAGCCTGAGCGAATATTGTTACCAGACGAACTCTTAAACCACTGCAAAGCTTCCAGGTGCAAGACAATCATCTTAACAACTCACAGAGGTTATTAATAATATATTAAAATGACAATTAGTGTTATACGTAAATTCTGGATAAACGAAGTCTGAAAATGAGATTAAAACTTGATAAATAATAAAAATTCACAAGTTTACCATCCCGCAGACCATCATAATTATCTCTTTGATGTTTGGGCAGGTATTGAGGTAAATAATATTTATTTTAGAAGTATTTTACAATAATACCAACTTTGATGTATAGGAGTTAAACTTGGACATAGAACAATACTAAAAATAACCTAATAAATGCTGTAGAAATATATATATAATTCAAAGAATACGTGGGGTGACAGTGTATGACAAAATAAAAAATTAAGTTATATTTAATCCGTCAATAATAGTGGGATTTAGTTCCGAGTTAGAGCTCCCTTGGGGAGAGTTTGTTCGGCGTTCTAAACGGCGCTTTATAAATTATAGTTTTATTAATATTACGAAAATTATTATTTTAATTATTAGATATGAATGGGAATTTAAGGCTTTGTTGAGTAAGACGAAGAACATCACTCTGATATGGTTTTGGCACGTAGAACTAATGAATTAAGAAAGACTAACAAAACACATACCATATACAGTGTAAGGCGTGGAAGAGGAGAATCAAGGAAAGTATGGTTAAATCAAGTGTAAGATATTTTGAATTAAGGAAATGTAAAGTCAGAGAAATCGTAGGAGCTTTATAAAGTGTATGAACGTAGAAGAGGCGAAAAATGTATGTCACAATAGGAATTTTTGGCTCTCTCTCCTCTCTGCCTACTCCGACAGGGAGATGGCGTGATGGTATCTATGTATTGTTAAAGCTTTATAAAATGCATTATTACAGTAAACTTTCAATATAATCGTAATTTGAGTTATAAGTTTTAAAAAATACATTTTTCTAAAACTTAAAAATTAAAAGTAAGTCCAATGAACAATAAAAAGATTTTCAATAAATCCACGGGAAAGGGCGTACTCAAAGAAATCTTGGAAAGTGATAACAGAGTTTCTGGCCTAGTCAAACTGGAACTTGGTAAAGTTTCCTATTATTCTGTGATCCTCGTATTAACCTCGTTGGCAATTCTAAACTCTTCGGCTTTACCCCTCAACTGTGTGAGGGGTGTCAGAATGCTGTGTGAGAGGAGGTAAGGAGGGTTATTTACTTTCTAACTATTCCGATCTAGGCTCATCTCCGGCTATACATTTTCTCAAAAATTGTTTCAATGGTCCCAATAGTTTAAGGTTCAATAATCCCGTATATCATTTTTTTAATTCCCATCTATTCTTATTGTTTGGGCGTTACGCTTAAAAGTATATTGATATCTAGATTCAGACGTTTTTATCTTTTAAATACCACTACCTTTGGTAAGCGGTCACTAGGCTGCGTCAGTTATCAGTTTATAACACAATTTTATGAATACAATAATTGAATTCTTACATAGTTGGTACCTAAGAGCATGCCCCAAGTTTAGCGACATATTCTCATTTGACCCATCACGCTCGCCAACTGTACGTGCTTTGTCATATTCAAATCAGGGGCGTCCATTCAGAACAGACCTTGATAATTTAATATCCAAATAAACTTGTTTCTTGTGTATAGATTTATAAAGAAAATTCACCATTATGGTTAGTAATTTAAGATTGAAGAAAACTAAACTATTTACTTGTGTCGTTTATATTATATATTGATCACTGTATTGTCGCAATGCATCTCTACATATTGGATGTTGTTCTGTATCCAGTTTTGTGAGTGTGCCCTTTTTTTTAATATAATATATATACTTGGATATTACTAACGGCAGAAGATCTATTATTATTCGCACCTATTTATACATATAAAAATTGCTTACAAGAATAATATCAAACCCATTGGTGATTGACAATTTTTTATTTAATTTTACCATCAATTGTTAACGTCATCGTGAATCACTCGTAAGATTATTTCCGATGTCATATTCACTAATGGAGCATTGCACATTGTTGAATGAATTATCCGATAAAGATATCTATCATCCATGTATCGTTGGATTAATTGATGATTGAACTAAATAAACGTTGTATGTTCACCTGATCCACTTCACAGGATAGCACGATTAACATTGTTCCTGTTGTCATTATTTATATTTAGACTTTTAATCATTTAGTTGTTTTTCTTATTATTTGATGTTATTGGATTAAACGCGTTTTAAATATAAAATAAAATAAATAAAAAAAACATGAAAATATCGCAATTATTATGATTTGATAAGTAATGATGCAGTTCTCCGTCTTATGAGCTTTTCAGTCTCATAGTTAGTCCCATGCCTCTCTACAGAGTGAGAGAGAATTTTACCTGAATCGGCTGACTTTAATTCATCCAAAAGCTCTCATGTAATTTTCTTTCATAATTTGGCAATTGTCATCTAACTGTGGGTGTAAAAGTGTGGCCTAAAAAGTGTATATGTAATGAATTAAACAATTTCAACTTACACTATTGCAGTGTATACACTTATATTATATAAATTCTCAGTTTTGTATTTGTATTGTACTTTCGTTGTTTATATTTCAACTTGATTGTCTATTGTCATGAAGAAATCTCTTCCAGCAAACCAGAAAGATGTTACAAAGACCTTAAGTGAAAATCGGTCACAAAAGTTGGAAATTATTGCAAAAATAGTCTCATAAAAACCATTCTGTTTATATCGCCAAAGTATGATATATGTAATTTAAGTTCTATCACGCAAAAGTACATTGCAAGTGTAATTATATCTGTAACTTATTTGTGTAGGTGCTGGGGCCACCCCAGAAGAAGAAATTAAATGATACATTTAAATAATAAATTCAGTTAACCCGAAGGTATAATTTGTTTTAACCCACAGGTATAGGTTTGCTTTATGTACAAGGTATTTTTTTTTAATTATGTCAATCATATTATATTTTAATTAATTTTACATTTTTTAATGTTTTGATCGGTGTGTGTATAATTGGACATGTATTTGCATAAAGGAACCAAAGCTAAAATAATATTTTCGATTTATTTGAAATATCTGTGATTATGCAAAAGATACCCAACCCAAATTTTACCTGTTCTGAGATAGGCAATCGATAAAATATATAGCTACTTTCTATGGGCTTGAGTCACTAAATATATTGCCACTTTAAGAGATAATTTAACTATAAAAGACTCATTCAAAGTGTTTGATATTTTTACACATACACGATTGATCTATGCAATTGATTTTTTTAAAAATAATTACGTTTAAATGTTGAATATGCATACATCAATCTCTTATGTGCAAACATATCGACTCAGTTTAATCGGCAGTACATAATTAATTTACTTCTAAATTAAGTGTTCCACACAAGCCTTCGCAAAGCAGTTTTAGT
The DNA here is from genome assembly GCA_949825065.1 of Odontocerum albicorne. Classification (NCBI taxonomy): domain Eukaryota; kingdom Metazoa; phylum Arthropoda; class Insecta; order Trichoptera; family Odontoceridae; genus Odontocerum; species Odontocerum albicorne. The sequence goes on from OX463838.1 coordinate 17,923,194, forward strand.
TTCCTTAATAATATCGTAATGGGCAAAATGTGGCTAGAATAATTTATGCATAAAAACGATAGCCAATTTATACTCCGGAGTGCAAATAGATCAACCAAAGAGATTGTTTCAATTATAATTTGTTTACGATCTCCGTAGAGAATTTTCACCTCAAAGAACAAGAAGCTCTTAAGAAATAATTTTTTCAAATAATAATGACGACCTCCATAGCATAGTTGGTAAGTACCTACCTTCCTATGTGGGGGTTGGGGTCAATTCCCGTTGGAATCAAGATTTTTTTTAAAGAATTCCTTTCTCGTTTTTCAGTCAAAGCTTCTTTATGATTGGTACGAAACGATAATATATACATATTTTATATACTCCTATGTTAATACAAAAAAAAAAACAACAACAGCCTGAACAACTTAAAATAAATAATGAGAGTTTTTTATAACAACTAACTTCGACTTATATTATAACTTGTGGATATGCGAGTAATTACTACCATCGCGAAAATATTAAAGTTTTCGAAAAAGGTCTGAAATCATGCATTTTGATTCAATTTAATTAATAAAAAGATCTGCAATCATTCATTTTCATTAAATCTTATTAATAAAAAGGTCTGAAATCATGCATTTTGATTCAATTTTATTAATAAAAAGATCTGCAATCATTCATTTTTATTAAATCTTATTAATAAAAAGGTCTGAAATCATGCATTTTGATTCAATTTTATTAATAAAAAGATCTGCAATCATTCATTTTCATTAAATCTTATCAATAAAAAGGTCTGAAATCATGCATTTTGATTCAATTTTATTAATAAAAAGATCTGCAATCATTCATTTTCATTAAATCTTATTAATAAAAAGGTCTGAAATCATGCATTTTGATTCAATTTTATTAATAAAAAGATCTGCAATCATTCATTTTTATTAAATCTTATTAATAAAAAGGTCTGAAATCATGCATTTTGATTCAATTTTATTAATAAAAAGATCTGCAATCATTCATTTTCATTAAATCTTATTAATAAAAAGGTCTGAAATCATGCATTTTGATTCAATTTTATTAATAAAAAGATCTGCAATCATTCATTTTCATTAAATCTTATTAATAAAAAGGTCTGAAATCATGCATTTTGATTCAATTTTATTAATAAAAAGGTCTGAAATCATTAATTTTGATTCAATCTTATTAATAAAAAGGTCTGAAATCATGCATTTTGATTCAACCTTATTAATAAAAAGGTCTAAAATCATGCATTTTGATTCAACCTTATTATTAAAAAGTTCTGAAATCATGCATTTTGATTCAACGAAATAAAATCATGCATTTTGATTCAATGCGAAAAACCAACAGGTAATTTAATTTAGACAAACATTATTTTAATGGATCTGGATTTGTCGCCTTTCATTTGTCGTATCCCCAGTAAACTAGGCTTTGCCTGTATCTCATCTATTTAATCAAAAATCATATAATTGTTTTTTTTTAATAATATTAATATGAACCCAGCAGTGGTTTTTATGTTATCAAAAAGTACATCACTATTTTCAATGAATATGAAGGCACATCATTAGTATAATATCATGAATGTAAAGGTATTTTCTAATGATATCATGGATGTTAAGGTATTTTCTAATAATATCGTGAATGTAAAGGTATTTTCTAATAATATCATGGATGTTAAGGTATTTTCTAATAATATCATGGATGTAAAGGTATTTTCTAATAATATCATGGATGCAAAGGTATTTTCTAATGATATCATGGATGTAAAGGTATTTTCTAATAATATCGTGAATGTAAAGGTATTTTCTAATAATATCATGGATGTAAAGGTATTTTCTAATAATATCATGGATGTAAAGGTATTTTCTAATAATATCATGGATGTAAAGGTATTTTCTAATAATATCATGGATGTAAAGGTATTTTCTAATAATATCATGAATGTAAAGGCATTTTTGGAATGATATTGCTTTACTGAATGAAATGAGAATATTTTCAACGTAGATTTATTTGCTTATCGCCGATGATTAAAAAACGTTCAAAAAGTATTGGGTTCAAATTAAAAAAATATTTTTAAATCATATTCGTAATAAATTGTAATAAATATTTCAGGACTCGTGTTTGAAAAATCATATAATAAAATAGTATCATACTCGTAGTACTCTTAAAAAAAACATCTAATCACGTTTTTAAATTATGCTAACGTTGATAAATTATTATTTTAGGTTATTCTTATAAAACCACATAAGATTAAAATAATTTACGAAAATAATCAAGATAAATAATCCTAAAAATTTCATGCTTTCGTGTAAAGTGGTTTAGTTATACGCTCTTATTTGTAGCTCTGGATCATTCGATGGAGATGTGGAAAACATCGATTAACGAAAATAAATTCAATAAACTCGTCCCGTGTGCGAGTATGGATGTTCTCAAAAAATGTCTTCGATAATGGTGCATTTAAAATACTCTCATCTACACATAAACTAAGTAACTATGGATTACAATATTTGTATTGACATCATTGTTAGCAGTCTGTTATTATATTCGTATTAACAACACTGAGAATCTAAAATATTCCACATGGAAAATAAAATAAAATGGGAAGTTCAAATTTAAAAAAAACACCTTAATTTTTTGTTGTTCTTTTTCAAATACATTTTATCATATGGGGGTTCCGCAACAAATGCGATTGAACAACAAAGAATCTTGTACGTAGAAATGAATTGGATTTGAAAAAAATGGTAAAGATTAAATGAGGACTAAAAATATCTCAAGGGATCCTTTATTTCTTCTCTGAAGGCAGTTGTGCCTACAAGAAAGAAAGGGGTGAGAAAATAGACTTTTTGCGGGAAGAGCGTCCGTTGAAGAAGGAAGTTTCAAAGTAATGAATCTTGTAAAAAAATAAACTCATTTCGCAACAGTGGTTTTTATTTAATCAAAAAGCATATCACTGTTTTTTTAATAATATTATTATGAACGCAGCAGTGGTATTTATGTTATCAAAAAGTACATCACTATTTTCAATGAATATGAAGGCACATCATTAGAATTTTGATTTGTTGTATTGCATAAATATTTTAAAATATACTGTGAGATTTGTTGTATTGCATAACTATTTTAAAATATACTGTGAGATTTGTTGTATTGCATAAATATTTGAAAATACACTGTGAGATTTGTTGTGTTGCATAAATATTTAAAAATATACTGTGAGATTTGTTGTATAGCATAAATATTTTAAAATATACTGTGAGATTTGTAAATAAATTGTTTTTTTACATAAATTGTTTTAAATCATGCCCAACACGTGTATTACTTAAGTCTAGAAGTTTTCGACATTAGCAAGTTAGAGCTTGTGTGGACAAATACTAGACCAACCACGCCCTTGGCATGGTCAGGCGATGTCACAGTTTAAATTTGATACCTCTACGCTCAGTAGTATGTCCACTCAAACCAATAGAAAGAATACTTGTAATTTCTTCATATTTTGAAATATTAATAATGTGCTATTGCGCGGTTATAAAGTTGTTTTCAATATAAGGAAAAAGCCCGGCAGAATATAAACGACGTTTAGATGCTGATGTAATTTGTTTTTAAATTTCAGAATACAACAAAACAACACGTCTTTTATCGGCTTTAGTTGATACACTACTGAGGGTAAACGTGTCAACTTTTAACAGCAACATTGCATCTCTATGCATTGGGTGCGGCCGTCGGGGTATCTGTCTATATACGCTCTAACTTATTAAGATAAAAAAATTTTAACATAGTGATATATGATATTGAGAATGACTCAATGTTGAATTTAAAGAAATCAAAATAATTAGTAAGATCCAGTTAGATTTTATGTTTTAAAGGTATTTTGATATATTAAAGTATTAAGGTTTCAAATGGCAAAACAAAATAATAAAACCCACATATTACTCGTACTTTTCAAATCCATACTGTTACGCTAAAATATTTTTTTATGACTATAATAATGAACTCCTTTTCAGATGTAGCTGCAATTGTTCTTCAAGTTCCTCTCTAAATCGCAGATAAATGGCAAACGTTAAACTGAAAAAAATATTCAAAGGTATGTTATCATGTTACTTTGTACTATTCGCGGAGTGTGCATTATAAATAAATAATACAATATAAAAAAATAACAGCTACCTCTTCTCGGGATGCCGTTTTTTTTATGGGAGGTTGATCATTATGGCAATATGTTATTTATCTTGTAAAACTACACCAAAGCTATTTCCGCAAATTCAAGCCATGAGAACTTGCGGAAATGTCTCCGCCTTGTTTTCCCTGGATGATCAATTTATCTCCTATAGCAGGGATGGCGAACCTTTTTGAGACTGAGTGCCAAAAAAATTTTTTTTTCAATAAAATAATATGTCGCGTGCCACATGCCATGGAAATAAAAATGCATCAAATGTTTGTGTAACTTCAGATTTTTAATAAAAACAAAAATTAATACACCGAGGAAAATAATTAAGTACTTATTAATGGCGAACTAAGAGAAATAAATAAAAAAATAGACTTGAAAAAAATTGTGAACCTCAAAACTTATTAGTGAGATTTTTGTTGTTGGATGCTAGATGCCAAATATTTTATATCGGGTTCATAGCTGGTAGCTTTTAATAAAATACAAGCAGTAGTACTTTCGTCTGTAAGTCTACTTCTTATGTCTGCTTTAATAAAGTTCATTGAAGAAAATAATGATTCACAGGAATACGTCGACGAAAAAATTGTTAATATGCCCATTGCTATTTTTTTAAGACAAGAAAAAGTCTCCGGGATGGATTGCCAAGTTGTAAGAACTTCATTTTCGGCATTCCTCTGGACTGGTCCAACGAATCGATCTCGCTCAATTTCTTCCAAAACAATTCTTAAGTCATTAAATTTTTGTGTCCATATCGAACTCGACTGAAAATCTACCAATTCCATTTCAAAATCATCTAATTCCATGTATTCAAACATTGTTAAGTTTAATTGTTGATACTTATATGTGTCTGGATGGGTAATAAATTTTGTAGTTTCTTCAAGTTGTCGAAACTGAACAAACCTTCTAGAAAATTGTTCTATTCTTGCGTCTAAAGCATTTTCAAATGATTCTATTAATTTTCCTACGTCTGGCTTTTCATGGATTTCCAGATCCAACATGTATTTTTTTAGGTTGGGAAAGTACTTAAAATTTCTGGTCATTATATTTGTAACTTAGCTTCAAATGCTTTTATATTATCAAACATAACAGTAATTATTTTGCCACGGCCTTGTAATTTTATATTTAGATCATTCAAATGGGAGCAAAAATCAGTAAAGAACATCAATCTCGAAATCCACTCAACATCTGATAATTCTTCATACTGAATTATTTTCTGGTTACTTAAAAACATATAAATTTCATCAAAGCACTCGACGAAACGCTGAAGTACTTTGCCGCGACTAAGCCAACGAACGTTATTATACATCGTTAATCCATTATACATCGAATTGACCTCATTTAATAATGATTCAAATTTTCTTTTGCATAAAGGATGCGCAGCAATATAATTGACTATCTTAGTCACAAGTTTCATCACATCTTCAAAAGATTTAAGACCATCCTTTGCACACAGCGCTTCCTGGTGTATTATACAATGAAATGCTAACAGTGGATGGCCAACAAACTTTGTAAATAAATTGACGAATCCTGCTGTTTGGCCAATCATACTGGGTGCACCATCTGTACTTACTGAAACGATTTTCGACAAATTTATTTCTGCTCTAGAAAGAGCCTCTACAACTGCTTTGCAAACATCTGTGCCTTTAGTAGTTTCTGGTAAAGATACCAAACTTATTAATTCTTCCATTATTTTATTGCCAACAAAATATCGAACAAAAATAGCTAATCGAGCCGAGAGAGTGACATCAGTGCTTTCATCAAGACAAATAGAAATCCAATCACATAATTTTATATCTGTTTTTTGTTGATATGTTACATTTTTACCCATCTTCAAGATTCTGTCTTTTATTGTATTTCGAGCGATAGGCAATTCTTTTATTCGTTCGAATATTTTTTCTTTATTTCCAAAATCCTCAAAAAGAAATGGTGCGCATTCTAAAAATGCATTCTTGATGCAGTCTCCATCGCTGAATGGTTTTCCATTTTTGGCAATGATTTTGGCTATATCAAAGCTAGCAGCAACATAATTGGAATTACTATTAACAAACTTATTTAAAGCACTCGATTGTAGATTTTTGTTTTTGATTGCTCTTAAAATATATTCTTTTTGTTCATCTCTGCTTTTGCCAAGAAGTTCCTTATGAATTGTTTCATAGTGTCTTTTTACAGATGATGTTCTAGATACCACTGACACAGAACATATAACACATATTGCTTTGTCACTTCTTTCAATTACACCGTACATTTCAGTCCACCAATTTTGAAATTGTCTGCCAGAATTTTTACTGCTGGCTTCACCAAGTTTTTGTTTCTTATATGGTACAGCCATCTTTGTGGGTGCCAATAAACAGTTTGTTTCTGTATAAATTAGATTGTTTTTATAGCACAAATTGATAACAAAACTGCTCCGATCAGGTAAAGAGTTATTCTGTCACTGAAACATCAAATCGTCGAATTTAAATTGTCGATAAATCATATTCATCCACAAGAGTAGCAATTATACACCTAAACCACAGGAGAGCTGATGATCTAATGCGCATCGAGAGCGCGCAGTGCGACGTATGTCGTGGATAAATCAAACACTTCGGAACGGCTCGTGCCGGGAGCGAAGTTCATTACAAAAAAAAATACACCTCAAGGGACTAGCACCGCGCGGGAAGCATTAAACAATGCGATTTATTTATGCATGAATGTCGTCATATCCTTCGTTTCTGAAATTATTTATGAACGAAGAAAATACACGTCGCTATTTAAATATTTTTTTAATACTATTTCTATAACTTTTTTTATTTTTTCTTATACACTTTTATTTTTTCTCCTCATTCGCGTGCCACGCAAAATCGTCTCGCGTGCCACCTGTGGCACGCGTGCCATAGGTTCGCCATCCCTGTCCTATAGTGTAAGGAATGCTTCCATAATTTGTGAGTCAAGTAAGTTTTTTCATTTATTTTATTGATGTGAGATTGAATGAGTTACAGTACCGGCCAAGGTTTTAAGTTTTTGAAGTTTTATTCACATGTTTAAATTTTCCTTCGTCACCCCGAGTTTCCCCGCAAGTGAAATAGAGTGGCGTATAATGATTATGTTCCATTTATTCATTTAACCAGAAGAACCAAACCCTAACTGAATAATGTGATTGGCTTTTATGCTTTATTTGTGTTTCTCGTATTTGTTAATATTAAAAATGCTGTATTATTTCAAATAATTAGAATTAAACTACAATAAGATAGCCTAATTTGACTCGACATCATTTTAAAAGTATCTGAACATTGGCGTATTATTCTGATCACGTCATTAAAATAGTAATAAAATCTATCAAAGATCTTCTTTCATTAAACCTTGGTCGATTACAAAATCTATCAAAGATCTTCTTTCATTAAACCTTGGTCGATTACAAAATCTATCAAAGATCTTCTTTCATTAAACCTTGGTCGATTACAAAATTTGATCTTTATCCTTCACTTTTAACCCGTTAAACAATTTTGTAGTTTAACATTATGTAGAAGGTAGAGTTGACTATTATATCACAGCGTCAATTATCTGTATATGGTATACCAACAATTTTTCTTTAATGTTGGGACATTTTTTTTCTAAGCGTGAAATGGAATGTGAGGGTTTCTTCACATAACATATCTTTGATAGTTGATAACAACCCATTCAACTCTGTTTTGGTTTTTTGTTCCTGATAAGTACCTATTTAAAATACTGAAATATTGATGTACTCGTATTAAGAATAAAATAACTAACTTGACAAGTGCTGGTTCATGGTTTCGCAGGCTCCTTTTTTTAATGGGTCTCGGATATTAAGATTTTTAACATTTATTAAAATGTTTTATAAAAAAAGTATATTGATCTCGGCTTTAAAAAAAACTAAACAAAGAAATAATAAATATTTCGATATATAAAATATTTATATAAAAAATTGCTACATAAAAATAAAAATATGACATCTTAACCTTCTCTTTGGTAGTTTTCTGAGATTAGAAATTTCGTTAAACTATAAATTTCTTGAAAGTAAATCCCAATTTATGATAATAAACTTACCATTTTTATTCAAATGGTAATTTGAGCTCAATATTGTCCGTATTGTGGAGTTGAAAGAGAATTGTCATCAGTTAAAATTTTTACTCCATGAGCCATCCGAAATGAATGCGTGATGTCATTTCTGGAATTGGATTTCAGGGTTTATGACTCCAGTCTTTTGTTGAGTGGGTGAGAGAATTTGCGTTATATTCGTTTTGAGTATTAAACGAGAAGCAGCTGGAAATCAGAGTTATGTATTTGAATTTTTTTTAGATTCATCAAGTATTTCAATTATTAAGTTAATTGAAAATATTTTTTTAATTCATCACCTGAAATATATTTTTATTGTGAATCATTTATTCACTATACAGGTTAGTACAAAACTAACTTTATAATTAGAAAAATTGTTTTTGTTTTGTCAATAGTCATTTTCTATTTATTTGAAAATTGTCACATTTTTTCTTTAAAACAATAAATCAACTGTTCGAACTCCAAGATAATACAGGCGATATTTTAACGTAGCAATAGCTTCTGCTGCGCCACCTGCATTCGAGGTTTGTTTAAAAATTTTGAACATTGGGAATCTATGGTAGATGCAAGACTTATAGGAAGATCATGGCTTAGTCAATATTGTGCGTATAGCGGCGAGTGTTGAAGAACAACCAGAGATATCGACCAGAGTATGCGTTTCTCAATTACAGCTCTCTCGACGCACGTTATAGCAAAATTTAGACATTAATTTGCATATCTATCCTTACAAGATTCAATTGGTACAAAAATTCTATATCGAAGGCAAACCGTTTCGTTAGGAACACTCCCACACCCTGCTGCACATCGTGAAAATTCGATGAGGGACGAGACACGTTTTTATTTAAATGGTTTCGTCAATAAGAAAAAATGCCAATTCTGGGATGTTGAAATTCTAAGAAGACTTCACCAAAAGTTTCTATGTCCAATTCGAGATAAGGTTTGGTGTGCCATTAAAGCTGATATTGAATGATTGGCCCATATTTCTTCGAAAATGATCAAGGTGCTTCTGTCACTGTCAATAGTTATCGATACAGGGCAATGCTCCAACATTTTTTTAAGTATTATAACTACGAAAAGGTGACCAGTACATTTAGTTCCAACTAGATGGAGCTACCGCTCATACACCCAGAGCTACAATGCAACTCTTAAGGGAACATTTCCCACGTCGAATTATCTCCAAAAATGGCGATATATGTTAAGATGACCTCCGCAGTCACCTGATTTGACTGCAAAGAAAAAGTGTGCATGAACAATACAATGGCTAAACACTAAAGTTGAGAAATATTAGATAATGTCTAAGCTTTTAATTCTGAACCCTTTATTTGCAATAAATTATTTATTCAACAAAATTAATTTTATCTAACATGGCCAAGACTTCTACAATATCAATTTTTTTTTGTGTGTTTTTTTGCATTTGATAAGAAAATTATACATTCACGTTCTTTAGAAGAGTGTAATATAACTAGAATTTCTTTACAGTACCCGCCAGCTGTGACCAGAAGTCACGTAGGAACCTTAAAATTATATCAGGATAATAGCTTTTTCTTTGGCAAAAATACTGGCGTTTTTGTAAGCACTTGGATCTATAAAAGATTCCAACAAAGTGTGGCGTAGTGAAAATTATATCATACATTCACTTATTAATTATAGTTTGAGCAGTAATATACATATATGTATACACACTATCATACCATCTTCCTGATGGGGTGGGAGGGGTGAGGATAAAGATCCAGTCTTTCCTAACTCGATACACATCGTTCGCCTTTTCTACATACACCTTTTCGTACCATTTTTTTACTCTCTACGTTTTTTTTCTCAAAATATTACTCACTAGATCCAACCATACTTTCATTGGTCTTCATCTTTAATGCTTTCCCCCACATTTGTACTATATACTCGTATATTTGTTTTGTTAGGCTTTGTTCATTCATTTGTTCCGTATGCCCAAACCATCTCAGAGCGCTCTCCTTCATCGTAATCAACACACCAGCCTTAAGTTTAAATTTATACCTAATTCTTTTTTTCTGTATTATGTCATACCTTGTCATTGCATGCATTCTTCTCAGTGCACTAGTTTATTAGAAATCTTTTATTCTCATTATACAAATGAATATATGTCTAAATCATGTTATATGAGAAGATGGAGTGCTTAAGAAATAATCACCAAATTTGTAAAATTCTGAAAAAGAACAGAAGTAAAAAGACTTTATAATAGGAGAGTACTAGAATATGTGACGAAGTGTATGGACTTGACAGTGGCAAAATATGTATACTAGGAACAAATTAAGTGGAGATCCGTTCTCTCTATCTACTCCAACATGGAAATGACTTTATATATTTATGACGGTACTGACTCTAATTTTGTTGATATTAAAAAAAACTACTACACTTTGAATTCGAATTTATAGTATAATAAAAAAATCTGCGTATAAGAGCCACTAAATAAATTCAGGTTTAAAAGATAGATGTTACGAATAGGATATTTATAGTAAATAATAAGTCTCTATCCATCAGACCGTTGACACTTGCATCACTGTGTTTGATATTTGGACAGATAAGGATAAATATATTACTCGTACATCTCTCTTCAATGATGAAGTGTTTTTTTATGCCTTTTCTTTCCCATGCCAGCCTTTCTAAGTTTCCTTCCAGTCAGATCATTTGTTTAATGCGTAAAAATTTGTTTGATTTCGCTTTTTCTTTCTGAGTGTGTCGAATAGTGAACTTAATAGTCTCTCACGCAAGGAATCTGTGTAACTCTTGTCTGATTAGCTAGAAGCGATATCGATATAGGAATTATCTCATCGATATTGTATTTTACAATTCAATAAAAAATTAATAAGGTTCCCAAAGTTTAAAACTTAGAAAATATTTCTTGGATATAGGCAGTGAGGATAAGATTGCTGAACTTTTATAATGCAACACATATTTTCATTTCTTATACATTCATGAACATTTTCATATAACGCGATTTATTTGACTTCTACATTTCTTCAAGATCTTTAAATCATTCAATTGACCCAATTATTTTCATGTATTTTTTTAACATAGAATTCGTGATTTTACGTGATTTTTTATTTAGTAAAGTATCAAAACATTAAATCTTTTTATTTTATACAATAATAGCTATGTGTTTGAATTTGTTTTATAAAATTTTAAGTGAAATCAAATGACACATTCTGAGGCAAATCTTCACACATGATGAAAGCTCGACACTATATTTGTGTTTTATAGTACCTCTTAAAAACATTGACGATCCTAGATAATTTATACGTTACAGTAAAATACCATGTACTACTCTTCTGATTAGTGCAGTCAAATCAGAAAATACTATAAAGTTTATTTTATCGTGAAATAAAGTACGGTTTTTGGATTGGAAATCTCGCTAAGCTTTTTCCTTGTGAATATTTCTTATCTGGTAGTATAATAAAGTGGAAAATAAAGTAAAATGATTTAAGTTAAGCCTATATCCATTTGATGTATTGTTCTAAATATATAGTTGTATAAAAATTAAATAAAAGCTTTTTCGTCATAAGATTATCTTTTACTTTCCCTTTATTCAATATGGGATGGTAAACGCTTTATCTAATATTGCTTCTCGACTGATCATAAAATAATTTAACTTCTAGGATCTGGTGTCTATTATAATGGACACTGAGTTCATATACACTTTTTAAACAACTTTGTGATATATTTCTGTTTTCTGATAGCAAATGAAGTGTATTATATTGTTTTATCGACATTGAACATTTTGGGCGCCATCTATCTAAACTAATACGACATAATGTTGCATTTAGTATAAATAATATACTCACAACCAAGAATATATTTTTTAAACCTCATAATTTATTCAGTTCCGATAACTTTGAAGGTATGATTGTTAGAAAAAAATACGGGTTTTACTGTAACTTAATGTTTACCAGCTCAGAAGTCAAGCAGTATGTCATTGTTCTTTATGCCTAGATGGCCTAGTTATACCAAAAAAATAAATTATAAAGGCCCCAGTCTGGTTAAAGAGTTCATCTGGTAACAATACTCGCTATGTATACGAGTGAGTCGCCTGTCCCCGTGTGATAGTATTTCCATTACGTACGATTGCAAACTGTATACTTCAGTGGTTCTTAATCTAAAAGCTCGGTTACTAGGATAGATGACAATATTTTCTTCCAACTACTCTCTTTAACTAGTCCGCATCATTAATTTGAATATGTTGAAAAGTACCATGCGAAGGCAATCCTTCGTAAGGTACATCTCAACATGTATCTCAACATATTCATTCTGTTAAATATCTATCTATACAATATCTCAACATATTTATTCTGTTATATAATCTGTTTTAAGGGTCTTTCTTAACGCATTTCCGCCACACTGAAGCATTTCTAAAAAATGTCGACTTACGAAGTCTCGTGATGTTTACGTCCTCTAAAAGAAGACTATGATTTGCAAAATTGCTCAATCTCTGCAAAAAGTAGATCATGTTAATGGTGAATTTTATAATACTCGTATAATAATATAAAATGATTTGTTTAGCGCCATTTCGAGAGCAGACTTTCCTCAAGGGCGCTCTAACTCGGAATTCTAATTCACTATTTGGTAAATATTAAAAAATATAAATAAATATTTATAATTAAACACAACAAATATATTGTATATAAGAAAATGATGGTAGTGGTTGCGGCTATCATAATATAATAGGTACGTCCTGCATCCGCACATGTTTGAAAAACATATTTGATGAGAAAACCGCTGATAGCCCACTAAGAGAAGTCAAACTACAAGGAAGCCTTTGTAGATCTTCAGATATATGATAGTACCATTCGCCTTTAGGTGAACTACAAATAAAACTTTTGTAGATCTTTCGATACGCGATAGTAACACACAAGGGTTTAGATTTAGTGTAGTACATACATGTAATGTTCTTAAATGTCATTCATTTTTTGATAAGACTTCCCAAAAACGGTTGTATTCAAATGCTTCCTAAAGCTGCACACATTGCCCTAAGCTGCCCAGTTACGTAAAAAGTCCTGACATTATGTTTTACCCTATCGAATCGATTCAAAACAATATATTTATTCGACGAACATAAAATCTACCTTAAAGTTCTACTTCTATCGGAAAAAAATACTTCTCTGGTGCAGATTTGAAAGATGCGAATGATAAATATAAATAACCCTTTTGAGACAAATCGCTCGATTTGTCGGAATAGGGGTGTTTATATGGCAAAACTCAGCATACTACACCTCTTATGCCAATACACGTAATTTTATCAATGAGTACTGCGCTAAAAAATGTTTGTCTTTCAATATCATTCGACGCAACTTGAACAAAAAAATTCCAGGATGCGTCAACACATGCAGCACCATAAAAGCAAAGTAATCCTGAAACTAATTAAAAGCTTTTTATATAGAGACCCACGTTAAGTAATATATACGATTAAAAAAAAACACATTTTTTTCAGATCCCCAGGCGGAAATCAATATGTCTTCACGGAGGTCTACTTATATTTAAAGGCCTATTTATTTTGACAGCCACTTAAAACTAATGAAATTGAAAGATTTTCTTTTCAAGGAATATTTCATTAATATATTGATATAAAGTACTCAAATAAATGTCGACTTAAGGGATAGGCCTTTCCTTATTTTTCTGGCGCATCTAATGAGAAATTTTAGTTATAACAGAACTTTAGCACGAACTAGAAATTCTCATTTCTCTTTGCATCTAAGTCTGTCCTGAACAAATAACGACCCGTGAGCCTTGTTTTATACGGCTCACCTCATTTTAACATGGTCCGCAAGATATTGACTAATTTTGGTTTACATTGAACGAATACGGAATGAAGTGATTAGGGATAAATGTGAACGGCAGATGTGTTGAGTAAGATGAAGAAGAGCACTATAAGATGGTGGGTTCATGTAGAACAAATGAATAAAGAAATACTAACAACACAGATATATCGTGCAAATGTGAGTGGAATGCGTGTGAAAGGAAGAACAAGAAAAGTATGGTTGAATGATATTCTGAAAAAAGGAAACGTAGAAAGCGAGAGAAATCGTTGTAGTTGTACGAGATGGTTTATGGATGTAGAATAGGCAAAGGATGCGTGTCAAGGTAGAAACATCTGGAAATATGTTCTATCTGCTTACCCTGATAGGTAAATGACGTGATGCTATGCATGTACGAATATGTTTTGCACGGAAATAAAATTCAGTTTTACCTAAAGTACACATTTATCAACTTTTCAAATAAGCTTAATACGATATCAACAATAACCAATATTGGAAAAAAAATGTTAATACTCTGTGTGGTCCATTTACTTCTTTGTTATAATGATGGCTTGTCATGCCACTTTGCGTCTGCGGGTCTCGTCTACTTCAAGAGGCTGCTACTTCACCCTTCAAAGTTATTTAAACATGATTCGTAGATAGACTCATCGGGTCCGAGTCGGCATAGCCAATCATTCAAAACTGTCCGTCACACTAAGAATTAGACGAAGAGTCGATAAAAAAACAAATTTATTTAAAAAAATCTAACAAAATAACTAAACAAATTTATATTCACTAAGATGATCTAATGTACGCATTAATAACGAGCTCGTGAGCTTAAGAAATCGCTTCCATGATTCCCAATCCTTTTTACCCGACTGTCACTCTCGCGCTTCCTTCCTGTCGGGATTTTCAAAGAGGACAAGATGTCAACCTTTCCTATTTCGATACATACACATATTTTGTATCTTTAACATCCAAACTCCTTCCCATGAAACTACCTACGATTTCCTTCTTTAAAAATATAATTCGCTTGATCCAGCCATACTTTCATTGGTCTTCCTCTACTACGCTTTCCACTCATATTTACATTCCAAGTTTGTTCATTCGTTCTACATGCCCAATCTATCTCAGAATGTTGTTTTTTTTTATTTTACCTAATATATTAGCCTGAAATTCTCGTTTATCCATATTTACAGAATTTAAATCGTATATTATTGAATAAAATATATTTATAGTTTCAATCTACAAAACATTTATAAATATTGAATATGTACCAAAACAATTACCCAGACTTTCGAACATTTCCATACTCAATGTAACATTGCTTTAATCTACGAAGAAGTATGTAAAATCATTCATCTCGCATTAGCATTTAGGTCGATATATGCAAAGCACGGGGAGAAACCGGCAAAGACCTTTAAGTTATGTTCCATTTTATGTTTTCTCCTTTGCTCGATTTGTATTTCTCTAAAACAGAGTCATCGGTACGTTATGTACTAACTCGCCACCTGAATATGACAAGGAAATTGTTTTAGTTGTAAAATGTACAACTGTTTCCTTGCCATGAAAGGAATTTGTGTTTCCGTCTCAGGTGGCCCGTGAATAATAGTAATTTCAAGAACTTCAGGTATATGCTTCGTATCACATGGAAGTAATGAATGCAAAGGTTTCCATATAATTCGGATGAATTAATTATGTTATCTTTGCTGTCTTAATCGTAAACCCGTGTTCTATAAGACTAATTTGTAGTTAAGTTTCTAAACATTTCGCTTAAAACGATATTTATAATGCAACGATTCATTTCCTAAATTTTATTTCGATTTATAATTATATTATGTATATATATATATATATATATATATATATATATATATATATATATATATATATATATATATATATATATATATATATATATATATATATATATATATATATATATATATATATATATATATATATATATATATATATATATATATATATATATATATATATAATATATATATATATATATATATATATATATATATATATATATATATATATATATATATATATATATATATATATATATATATATATATATATATATATATATATATATATATATATATATATATATATATATATATATATATATATATATATATATATATATATATATATATATATATATATATATATATATATATATATATATATAATATATATATATATATATATATATATATAATATATATATATATATATATATATATATATATATATATTATATATATATATATATATATATATATATATATATATATATATATATATATATATATATATATATATATATATATATATATATATATATATATATATATATATATATATATATATATATATATATATATATATATATATATATATATATATATATATATATATATATATATATATATATATATATATATATATATATATATATATATATATATATATATATATATATATATATATATATATATATATATATATATATATATATATATATATATATATATATATATATATATATATATATATATATATATATATATATATATATATATATATATATATATATATATATATATATATATATATATATATATATATATATATATATATATATATATATATATATATATATATATATATATATATATATATATATATATATATATATATATATATATATATATATATATATATATATATATATATATATATATATATATATATATATATATATATATATATATATATATATATATATATATATATATATATATATATATATATATATATATATATATATATATATATATATATATATATATATATATATATATATATATATATATATATATATATATATATATATATATATATATATATATATATATATATATATATATATATATATATATATATATATATATATATATATATATATATATATATATATATATATATATATATATATATATATATATATATATATATATATATATATATATATATATATATATATATATATATATATATATATATATATATATATATATATATATATATATATATATATATATATATATATATATATATATATATATATATATATATATATATATATATATATATATATATATATATATATATATATTTGTTTTAAGATTTTCACGGATGAATGAATATGTCATTTTGGTTTTACGGTTTATCCGCGTAATTTGAGATAATTGTCTCCGAGCTTTCGACAGAATCGCATCTGTCATCTTCTTGGGAGTTATTTGCAAACTGTTTTGTGTAGTGATGTTGACTTTTGTTTTAATTCGTCTTCTTTTTCTTTCCTTTTTTTGAATCGGTTGCTCTGTCTTTCACTAGTTCTTTTAATATTTTCAGGTAAAGGTTTCAAGTAGGACGTTATTGATTGGTTTTTGGTAGAAGTATTTCTTATTGTTTTGCTGTTATCCGTTGGAATTACAGAATTATACGTTTCGGGTGCATTAGGATTAAAAAGATGAATCTATACATCTGCGAGGCTTCGGGCTTCATCTCTCTGATTTAAGCTGTTTGGTCTTTTTATAATCTCTATAGCTTCTCGGAATTGTCTTTCTGAATTTTCATTTATTCTGGCTAAGGTCTTGGATTTCTGTACATCTATTTTATGTCCCTCGGTTAATTTGTGTAAAGCCATAGTTGAATGAATATTTTTATTTTTTATATCACGATTATTTTCTTCAATTCTAACCTCTATACGGCGATTGGT